>CATIWO010533532.1:0-24403 GCA_949673435.1 Macaranga tanarius | reverse complement strand
CCATCAACCAAAGCATTTCGAGCGTGCTACCAACTTAGGAGTATGTAAGTGTTACAATATCTCTTAGTTGCTAGGTCTTCTTCTTGAAAGCATGACTTGGTTGATATGTTGTTGGTATATTATTCATTATGCATGTTTAGTTATGTAAGAGTGCATGTGATATGATCTATGGGCATGAAAGTGTTTGTGTTAGATGCAAATGTTGCATGCAATAAAATTTTTTAAATTCCGCATTTTATTGTTCTTCTACACACACTTTCCTTCAGTTTCCGTAATATTAAGTGTTAATATTATTTTCCATTGTTATTTAGACTTGAACCTAGTAAGTCACACACACAAGGGTTGCACTTGTGAAGACTAATATTAATTTGATTATTAATTAAAGAGTGCAATTAATTAATTAAATTAATTAAATTGGATTAGCGTGTATGCGAGGATCTAGCATATCCCAAAATCTAAATTCAAAGATTGGGACTTAATTTCAATTAAATAAATATTAATTTGGACTTGATTTAATATGTGATATTAAGTTCAAGGACTAGATTAATATTTGCTTCCAAATGTATCACTATATAGGCTATAAGATGGACCATTCATATTAATAAAGATGAACTTAGCATGGACTTTATTTAAAGAGTTTAAATCAGCCCATAAGTTGTCTAGTTTAGTATGGAGTGAGTTTTCTCTAAGTGTAGAGAAGCCCATATACCTATAACCGTAGCCCATATCCATTAAGTATTAATGATATCAAGGCTAAGGTTATCTATGTAACCAAACACAACCCACTCACTTATAAAACAAATCCATGCATATAGATTGAGTGTGAGACACTCAATCTATCAAATGCATGTAGCTTGAGTGCGAGACACTCAAGCTATGTCAATACATGTAGCTTGAGTATGAGACACTCAAGCTATAGCAATGCACATAGCTTGAGTATGAGATGCTCAAGATATTATTAAATTTGTTTTTATTGATAGTTAGCGGAGAGTGTAGAGACAACCAACATATTTATGCTAATGCACATTTGAGAGCAAATTTGATATTCTTACAAAAGAGAGAAAAAGACTAGAGAGTGTCTTCTTCCTTCTTCTTTTTCAAGTGTAGAGAATACCAAAATATATAAGTATTGTGTGCTTTCAAGAAAAAGCCATTGTTGTACAAGAATTGTACAAGTTCAAATCCATCATCCATTAGAGGTTACATCCTTGTTCCATTCATCCAAGCTTAGAGGAGTTCTTGCAAGTACCTTAGGTCAAAGAGGAGAGGCTTGTGGCTAGAGCTTCACTATCCTTGGAGGTCTTTCTTGTGCAATCTGTGTGTTTCAAGCTAGAGGCTTCACACTTAGGGAGCTTGGAGCTTGTAGATCAACATCAACCAAAGCTTTCGAGCATACTACTAACTTAGAGTTTTGTAAGTGTAAACAAACCCTTAGTAGCTAGGTCTTATGTTGTGAATACATGATGTGGTTGTTTTTTGATGTATTATGTTGTCATTAATGTATGTTTAGTTATGTATTTGCCATATGAAATGGTCTATAGGCATGGATGTGGTTTATGTTTGATGTAATTGTTGCATGCAATCAAAAATTTTAAAATTCCGCACTTTTGATTGTCACATAATCCACACTTCCTTCAATACTAAGCTGAGATCAGGATTAAAGATGCAGGAGTTCAACAACTTAAGAATGAACACCATAACTTCCCTCTAATAGGCAACCAGAGTCTAGCAAACCATGATCTGCTATAACCAAAATGCCCAGAAGTAAACATAATTAATCGTCCCCTAACCAAAAGGAAGTTTTCTAACTTCAACTTGCCCTTTTCCAAAATTTTCCAAGTACTTCAACAAGAGAATCTCATAAAACCATTTTTGTCACTTTTACCAAGTCTCTAGCCATACCACAAATGACTGCAGTGCCCTAAAACATAAAATTCAAAACCAAATTAGCTTGGGAAGAATTAAAAATCTAGAAAAAAGACCTCGCTCTGAAGACCACCTACTACCTAACTACTAAGCCACACAACCACCAGCATTTAGAACAAATTATGTTTTCTCCAAATTAGCAAAATCTCAAGGAAACTAAAATATTACCTATCTTTCACAGCTCTACATTCAGTTGGTATAAAGGTAGAGGATGAAAGGGGGTAACAAGGGCCCATCTCACATGATGTCATGCTTCCCCTAATTTTGAGCTTCAAAAGCTAAAGTGAAGCTGTTGCCAAAATCTTTCATGGATCTATTAACTAAATGAAAACAATGAACTCTTGTTATATTAGTTTGCTAGTTATATTAAGCAGTTCATATAGTCCTTCTGGCAAAATTCTAAGATTTTTATTCATCATTAACTTTTAAGTTGTTAACAGTCATTGTTCATCTCAGCTTTTTATTGAGGTTTTGAGATGCTTAATTCTTGCTACAACCTCATTCAAACAAAAAAAGAGGATGACCCAGTTAGACCGAAAACCTTTACAAAGAAGGCAACCTAACCAAAAGAGGAAAAATAAAAGAAAAAAGACAGGAATAAAAAATAAAAGAAAATCTAGCTAGGTGCAAAAATCTCTAAAAGGAGTTGCCTAGGCAAAAGAGGGAAAAATAAAAGAAAAAAATAATACATAATGAGGCATGTACTTGAATGAATAATTAAGAAAGCACACTTACTATGCTTGATGCCATATCAGCCGAAATGAATCATTCTTCGATATAAAAGTTTCTAATTCATCCTTAAATTCCATCAAAGATTGCAAGGAGGGTCAGCATGTTAGGGAACAAACACTTAATTTTCTAAGAAAATTATAGCAAGAGCAAAAGTCAGAAGTAGCAAAAGCATTAATCAAATATGGGGGCATACCTAGCATACTTATGGGCTTGCATACAAAATTAACCTTAAATCATTTGCCTACAGGGTTCAAAACTTAGACCATTTACTAATAAAACTCTCCTTTTTCCAAAATATTCAGACCTGCTTCTGAAAGACCGCCCTTTTCTCAATAAGGCCTAGCCCAACTTTACAATAATAGATAAGAATTTTGCATCCCTATAAGTTAAGACCCATTTTTAATAAAGACCTCACCAAATTACTTGACCTACTGTGCACTCAACTCTATGCTAAAGCAACCAACATTTCAATGGCCCATAATCTAAAGCTTCCCAAATGACCATTGGCTTCCTTTTTTAATGCATGCATATATGGATGACTATGGTGTATGATAAAGAAGGAGGATTACTTGCTTTAATTCAAGGTACATGTATGAATGTATGTATGCATGAAGCACCAATGATTATGTTATTTATTGAAGAAAGAGTATTGCTTTCTTCTTCAAGGTAGACGCATACATGACTAGAATGCTAATGAACAAGTTGCACAATAAAAGAGGTATTGCTTACATTTCCTGGGAATGCATGTGTGCATGAAATGTTAATGACCATTGTGTAATAGGGTAGGAAGGCCACAATTCTAAGGCATATATGTCAATGGATGTATGCAGTGCAGAATACTATTCCTCATAAGGCTGGTATGGTTGCATACTTTCTCAAAACATGTACATGGATGAATGTATATGTGTATGTAATGACCATGATGCAATATAAAGGTGAAATTTCATTTATTATTTTTGTTAAGGGCATACAAGCAATGTGTACGTGCATGGACTGGTAATGGTATTACTACAAACTGATGAGAAGTATTTATGATATGAATGCATATGACATGTACACACATAATGCAAATGGGTATGCTATATGATGATTGCAAATGTCAAACTTCAAATGGTCATCGGTTATTTAGGGATGAAGGTAAGTTGCCATGTAACAAAAGAAACTTATTTTAAAGATCAGGTCAAAGCTCTTTGAGAAGAGTCAACTAGAAAGTAATTCATGGTCATATACATTAGGAATACCAAATCAGTTAAGGGCAAAACTAAAGATCTTGATGATAATACACTAATTACTTCTATAAAGTAGTATGTACATCTGTCCCCTGGCATCAGCTATACATGCTAACATAACCATAAATCTATAAGGTAGAATGTGTACCCAGCTCCAGGCAATGGCTCTACATACTTACCCACTTATTCATCTTACCTCTATAGATTAAAATTTGTATCCGGCCCACTAGCAACGACTATACATATCTGCTAACTTTTGCTATATCCCAGACATGGTATTACTAACTCTTTAGTGCCCTATGCGCTTAGTATTACATTATTCTACTTTATTTCATATGGAAAGTATTTTCTCATGCCTTTCTTTCCACATCCATTTCGAATAGCATTATTTAATTGTCATTCTCTTGTAAATCTCCAATGTCTTCCCTATTTGATCATTATTATCAAAAGTTTCAATATCATTCTAGTGTTGGATTTCATTATGGCATATTATAACTTTAGTCTCTATATCAAAGACTTGAATACTTTCCATATTCACTTTAAAATTTGGATGTTGTAGCATTCTTGCTTAAACCTTTCTATTTCTTGAGTTATGAAATACTTTCAAAAAAAAAAGGATAAAGTTTTAGTGTGTGTGTGTGTGTATATATATATATATATATGTATGTATGTATGCATACATATATACATTCAATTAACATTTAAAATGTCACAATTTTAATCTTATAGAATTCAGTCCCATTAACATATGAAACACACCAGTTACTTCGATCTATGTCTCATTTCCTTATTTTGATACTTTTTCGGATTAATTTATTATTTAATATAAATTTATCCTCTCTTGTTACTCGTTATATCTATAATTCAATTCTAATTCTTATCGATAGTCAGTTTAAGGATTAACCTTTCCAACTTCCCATTTTTCTTCGAGAAATAAGGATCCACACTAACTTTAAGTTCACTTATTAGACTCAACCACATAGTTACATCTATATGTAACTTCATCTCATGTATTTTTAATAAAATAGGTTCCATTTAACGTATTTCAAGTCAATTTAAATGACTTTAGTGTTTATATACATGTTGACATGCTTCTGGTTGAGGCTAGGTTGCAAATTTTGCATTTAAGCACATTTTTTGCCAGTACGAGTCATAGAAGTGCCTCCTCAGTACTGAGGCACCGCTTCAACACTGAGCCACCTCCTCAGTGCACTAAGGCATCGCCTCACCTCAGTACACTGAAGTGCCACCAGGTCAATCAGGCGTTGCCTGTTCGACCTACAAAGGCCTTCTACACCCGAAAATGGTATAATACTTAATCCAAAGTTCAAATATTTCTACCAATTGTATCATAAATTATCACAACATAAGTTCCATTCACTTAAACATACTAACAACATAAAACTTGTAGTATAGATGCATTATTTTCTACAATCAAAACCAAAATTTTAACTTTATAGTTCAACACATTCAAATTGAAAACTTAAAGAAAAAAATAAGAAGAAAGCCACTCACAAGATTAGAAGCTTAAATCCAACAGTTTTTGAATTTTTTGAAACCCTAGCTACAGGGCTACTTTTGTTCTTCTCTTTCTTTTCTTTTTCTTCTTCTTCTCTTTTCTTCCATTGCTTCTGCGTTAAAAACGTAGAAGATTTTTTTTTAATCCTCTATTATTCTACTCATTTCCTCATAAATCCTCATATAATATTTTTTTTCAATTTAGTCTTTAATTTCTTTCAATTTCATCTAAAAAAATAAAATCAATATATTTAATTAAATCTTAAACTATTACTAAATCTTATTAATCCAGTCCTGAGGACATGGATGTTATATACATGCACTTGCACATATACCTTAAGAGAATAAGCAATCCCTCCCTTCATCTTAAAGTGTATCTATTGGCACCTCACGTACATATGGATGTGTAAGCGACTTTCTCTGTTCACTATACAACACAATCATTTGTATTACACGCATGTAAATTTTTACATGTGTACCCAAAAAAATTTAATTGCCCCTTTATCTTATTGCATAGCCATTTGCATCATATGCATGAACATATCCTTGCATGTCCCTCAAAGTTAAGATAAATAATGTCGTCCCCTCATCATGCAGTATGATCATAAGCTTTTTATGCATACTTACATAGCTTCCTTTCATATGTACACTTGCGTGTGAGCCTTATAAGCAATAAAAATGTTCTCCTCATCACACAATGCAACTATTTATGTTATATGCATACATACATCTACATATGTGTCTTGAGGAAATTTTCCCTTACTTCGTCGTATGACCATTTGCACCGCATGTGTACATGCACCCTTAGAGGTAAGCCAACAACCATTACCCCTGCATTAAGCCTAATCATTTAGGATTCCATGCACACATGCATTTGATTGTAAAACATAACTATAAGGCCTAACCATTAGCATCACATATATGCATCTGCATACATATACACATTTATACGCACAGCCTCGAGGAAGAAAGAAGTAATTAGATACCCATGGATGGGATGAACAAGTGTAAAAATTAAGGGGCAAGCTCTAGAAACTTATAAAATAAGAAAAAAGTTCATACAGGTACATCTTCGAAGTATCCTCAGTAGAATAAGAAGTGGTACTCTATTCGAGGAATTTGTCATACACCAACTCAAGAATGCCAGGGGCATACTTTGAGCATTTTTGGGTCCTTATACGAAGATAATCTACTCAACAACTGGGAGCCCTCGACATGCCATAGCACTAGATTCCCTAAACATGATACAGTTTCAAGGAATGTTCTTTAAAGCATATCAAAACCTCACATACTAGACAAGCTTGAAGTATTGCAAATTGGAATCCTTCAAGTCAAAAACCTTCAAGTTAAAAACCTTCAAGCCACCTAATAAGCATCCTCCACAATTTTCAAGAGAACACAATTCATCCTCTCAAAAGCTGCTCAAAGAATTTAGTGCCACCTAAAACCCCAATCAACTTCTAATAAAGATCATTCCTTTTCACTAAGCTCAAACCATTTCCTAATAAGAAAAAGAAAAGGCCATTCTCTTCTAGCCAATCCTAAACCGATCTTCTATAAAAGGTCATTCCATTCTAATAAGGTTTAAACTAGTTCTTAGTAGACATCATCCCTTCTCAAAAAGCTAGTACCACTCTTCAAAACATTTTCTCATTTATAACATACCACATTGCATCGAAACCCGAAAGATCTTCCATAAAATATAAAAAAAATCCATCACCCATGGCTTAAAGATCCCAAACAATCATTAGTATCTTAGACATCTAAAACACCTTCCCAACTTGGAAGCAAAAGCAAGCACTAAAGAAAAGGGAAGAATGCACCAAAATTTAAAATGCACTCTCAATATTGTTCTTCCACATTACATTACTAACTTCAGTTTTTCCTTCATAGGGAATAACAAAGGGATAATAGGCCCATTGTCACATGAGTGATGAGACAAAGTAGGAGAAAACACTCCATAAAAGGGAAGAGTACTACAAAGCTCAAAGGAAAAATGGATTAGATAGCAGAGCCTAAAACTGTGCCAACGATAAGGTAGGGTAGCAACAACAATAATTAAAAAGGGAAGAATGCTACAAACTTCAAGATATATACATTCTGAAAAGACTACTATATTTTCTTATAATACTAACTCTAGAATGTTCTTAATAGGGAATAATGGAGAAGAGATGGAGTTCAACACTTTGTCAATAACTATCTTTGAGTATCCTCTAGAACCAGTAAACAGAAAGAGAAGGATGCTACAAAGCACATTCTAAAAACAAATTTCATTCTGATATCACCACACTAACTTTAAAATTTTTTCCAATAGGGAATAACTAGAAGGTATATCCTACAGCATATCAATAACAGTCTTTAAAAAAAGATCAAGATTGAGTGAAGTCATGAACGAAAATAAGAATTCACATTGGGGAGAAGCTAGAGCATCATACAATGAAAAACTTGCCACCAGTCGAAGTTCTCATGTCAGGGAAGCAAAATAAATACACTCTATTTATTTTCTTCTTATATTAAATACAACAAGATCTATGAAGTTGAAAGAACAAATAATGCAGCAAGTCCGTAAAGGCGATGCATGCATTCTGAAACAATAATCTCTTATGATCTCCTTTTTATATGCCTCATAAATCTAAGTTTTCATTTAGCAACATTACACCGAGAACTCTTGAAATCTAATCAACCTAATGCTTACTTCAAGTTAAAGCAATGAGAAATCTCACAAAGTTAAACCTTCAAATGATAAAGGTGAGAGGCTCAAATCTAGAATATCAAACTGTCTCTCGAATTAAATATACTCTAATGCTCGAAATGAATATGAATATCCACAACAGACCCTTACATGGTACCCACACTAAGTAATAGGGGAAAGGCGGAGGAAACACTGAAGGGAGGATAACAATAAGAAATTAAGAGCTAAAACTGCTCTCATCTACTCTAATGCTCACAAAAAGAGTATGAGTAGTCAAAGGATCTTTTCTACTGTATCCACTCTGAGTAATATGAGAAAGGTGGGGGAGTACTCAAAAAATAAAGAAAATGCATCAAATGGACAAGAGACATTCAAAGATTTACCGATGACTAAGATCCGAACATCTCACCTTCATCCTTCTAGAGTTTTACTTGATGAGTTTTCTTGAGCCTAAATGAGGAAATCTACTCTTCACTTGGTAAAACACTGCATTCTCTGTATAGTGTAGCTAATTACACCCTAAATCTGTGAAGTATGATAAGAAAAGATCATAAGGATTACATGAAGTAATACCCATTGAGCATGTATGGCTTGTCATAAATTAATGAATTTCTTTCCAATTTAAGGATGTACAATTTATGATTATAGAAAATCATCACGTGACACCAACATAAAGCTAACTGTAATAAATTTTCTAAGAAATCTTGAGAACAAGTAGAGAAATCAAAATAAATAATTCAAGTTGAAGCAAGCATCACCAAGACAACATCAAGACAAAACCACTATATTCCTACATTTTCATGCGCCCGATTTACATCTTACTGCACACCATTTGCCTTATTACATATCACTACCATAAGTGTGCTTCATTCTTAGCTACACTAGGGTCATTCTTGCGTGAGCCCAACATACATCATGATCATGTTTGTATGAGTCCTAAAATCACATGCATTATTATATGAATTTTGAAATCGTATTATATATTTGCATTAATAGTTTAAAGCTCAAACAACAGCTTTATAATAATTTCAATCAGTGTCTCCCCCATAGTGGCTTTTCAATAAATTCCAATCAGCATCTTACCCATAATGACTATACGGTAAATTTCAATCAACATATCACCTATAGAGGTTTTACAATAATTTTAATTCATACCTCACCTGATGCTTATAGTGGTTATAACGGCATCATTATCATAATCTCAGTTTGCTTGAAGTCCTAAAAACTATATGGCATTAATCCCTGTGGCACAATCTTAATCTGTTTGAAGTCCCAGAGACTATATAATAATTGCCCCTACGGCATAATCTCGATTTACTTGAAGTTCTAGAGACTATATAGCATTCGCCCTTGCGGTACATTTTTAATTCACTTGAAGTCCTAGAGACTATATAGCAATCGCCCCTGCGACATAATCTTAATCTGCTTGAATTCCTAAAGACTATATAGCAATCACCCTTAGGATACAAACTCTATTCATTGGAAGTCCTAGAGACTGTATAGGATTCACCCTTACCGCATAATCTCAATTCGCTTAAAGTCCCAGAGACTATATAGCATTCACCCTTATAGCACAATCTCAATTCGCTTGAAGTCCCAGAGACTATATAGCATTTGCCCTTATGCCATAATCTCAATTTGCTTAAAGTCCTAAAGATTATACAACATTCACCCTTGCAGTTCCCAAAGACTATATAGCAATCATCCCTGTGACACAATCTCAATCTCAATTCGCTTACAGCACAATCTGAATCTACTTAAAGTCCTAAAAACTATATAGCATTCACCCTTACGGCACAATCTCAATTCGCTTAAAGTCCTAGAGACTATATAATATTCACCCCTATGGCACAACCTCAATCTACTTGAAGTCCAAGAGACTATATAGCATTCGCACCAGTGGCACAATCTCAATCATCCTGATGTCCTAGAGACTACATGACATTATCTTAGTAAACCATCAAATGTCATAGAGACTATATGACATTACCTCAGTAATCACATGACATCCACAGTGACTATAAAAGCACCCATCTAATGCTCATAGTAGTTACACGGCAACAAACAATCAACTTATGCCATTCACAGGTAAGTACAGGTAAGTCTCCCTAACCTTATGTACTTCACCATTTGTGCTTCACATATACTGATCCAAGCTAAGCCTCCCATAAGCACGCCCGATCATCACATGCGAAGCAGGGGGCAACTGCTAATACCTAAATTTTAGCATTCCTCCATAAAGGTCTTAAAATGAAAGTATTCCACTTAAGAATACATGAAAATTATGGTTGGACCTCAAAGATGTGCTTTGACCACCCGAAACCTTAAAATAAACCCTTTTTCATCCCCAAACCAATAAAAGTTTGAACTTTGAGCCCAATTTGAGCCTAAAAATCCCAAAAACGACCTCAGGAGACCCCAGAGGAGCACCAAAACAACGTAAGGGGCTCGTACCCATCTTCATGGGCGTGTGCCCATTAAGCATGAGCATATTCCCATCACTTTTATGGGCAAGCGCCCATAAAATTATAGGCACACACCCATGGGAGGGGTCTATAAATTCAGACCCCTCTCTACACAAAAAGAGGGCCTTTTCCAGAAAAACTTATCGAAACTCTGCTAGATTGAAGGCTCAGGACACCTATTTGGACTAAACCACACTTTTTTATTATTTTTAGGTTATTTTAAGACCCGCTTAATCCAAACCAAGCCTTCATTTTTGTCAAAGAATGCTCCAAAGGTATACAATTGCATTTTTCATCTTAGTTCTCTTTTTGGCAAGGATGGCCTAAAAAATCAAATCTTAAAGACTTCTCAACTCTCATTGTTTTTATAAAAAGGCCTACCTGAACCCTTTTCTGAGGACCCAAATCATTTTACACATTTATTTTTTTATTACAAATGCATTTTCTCTCCTCCTACTCTTTTTTCTTTTATTTTTTAGCAATTGTGTTATGATTTACAATGAGAAGCATTCTAGAATAAGATATGTAATAGAGAAGATGAAGTTGGGTATTGTCTGACAGTGTTTGCTATTTGTTGTGCATTTGGAATATTTCCTTTATTGCTTTTGATATATTTCTTTTTAGAATTTAGACGAGTTCTCTACATGTGGGTTGAAACCCATTTATTTGCATTTTTGTAAAGTTTTCATCTTTTATACCTTGTGATCATGTTTTCATGCTTTTTAAAGTAAAAATTGTATTTTTAAGTTAAAAATTGCATCATTATAACTTTTGCATGAAAATCATATTTTTAGGTGAAAAATTAAATTTTTAACATAAAGTTTGCATCTTTTTATCATTTGCTTGCATTTCATCATTTTTAGCATAAAAGTAGACTTTTGCATTAAAAATAGCACATTTTCGCCCTTTTAGCATTTTCTTGCCCTTTTTACATAAAAATTACATTCTACATGAAAAGTCATCATTTTGACATCAAAATTGCCTTCTGCAAGTTGAGTTATTATTTTGAAATTAAAAATTACATTTTGACATCATCTCATGCTTTTTCATGAAAATTTGCATTTTATGTATAAACTTAGCATCTTTAGGCCTAAATATGCATTTTTTATATCATTTCCTACATTCTTATTATTTTTACATAAAAATCATGTTTTTATGCAACTTTCCATGTCCAATTAGTATTTTTAAGTAAGAGTTACATTTTTGCATTATTAAAGACATTCCTATGTAAAAAATGATATTTTTCATGTAAACATTGCATTTTTAGGTTAGATGATGCATTTTTGCATTATTTATATATTTCTCCATTTTAAGCACCAAAATCCTATTTTTACATACCAAGTTAACATTTTGGCCCAAAGGTTGCACTTTTTAAATATCTTCTTGCATTTTCATGAAAACTCATTTTCGTAATAAAAATTTATTTTATGTCAAAATTCACATCCTTACTATTAAAATCTTTTTTGACATGTTTTCTATTTTGGCATCAAAAGGATATTGTGGATCCTTTGCATTCCATTTCACATATTCATTTCATAATTATTATCTTGGTTATTAATGTAGCAATGTCCTTATTTCAATAATGGATGTATGGATGATGGCTAAGATTATATGATGAATATGATGGATGTATACTATGGATGAATGCCTTTACCATGTCTATTAGATCTTAGGACTAGATTTCCTTTTCACATATTTTTTTTCTATTTTTTGGATGTATTTACTAGGGTTAATCAAAAGCGATGTATCCTCAATACCTTTTCTTGTTTATTCTTGTATTCTTATAATGTATGATTATTGTGGATGTGATTGTGCTTATATATATATATATATTATAAATGTGAATGTATGATGTGAATGTTGCATTTACTTGATATTATGAATATGAAATTAGGGTAATGAGATAAGTATAGTAGGTCTTGTATAACGAAAAACAAGCAAGTAGAAACCTCTCCCTGTACTCAGAATCTCTAATAAGGGAAGTGGATCATGCGCAGTTTAGAATTTATTTCCTAAATTTTCATGTGAGTAGGAGGAAACTCCAAAACACAAAACATCAGCTTCCTCCCCAATATCAACCCATTATAAAATGACTCCAAAAATTGCCTTCTCATAGGGCATCAAGCTATTGATGTTATGTAGCCGTTATGGGTGTCAAGTTGTTGATACTGTATAGCCATTGTGGGCATCAAGTTGTTGATGTTGTATCTATTGATATTGTGTAGCCGCTATGGGCATCAAGCTGTTAATGCTATATAACTGTTGTAGGCATCAAGCAATTGATATTGTATAACCATTATAGGCATTAAGCTATTGATATTGTGTAGATGCTATGGGCGTCAAGCTGTATAAAAATGCATGATGCAATTTTAGTACATATATAAGATGTATGTGGTTTCAGAACTCATGAAAATATGATGGTGATACATACCGAGGCTTATGCAAAAATGACCCTAATGTAGCTAAATATGAATCACGCGTATGGTAGTGATATGCAATCAGGCAAATGATATAAATTTTTATGCAATTCATGCACATGGATATGTAGAAAATGCAACTGTGTTGTTTTGATAGTGCTTACTTCAACTTGGATTACTTGATTTTTATTTTTGTGCTTTTGTCATTTGCCTTTCTGGTTATGCTTTTTGTGTTGTTTAGATCATTTAGTGGCAGAACGTTCATCCATCTTTTGAATTTTTCTTCAATTCATTGCCAGTTAGAGCCCTACAAACATATACACATGCACACGTAAGTGCCATACATGACAATTAATTATTAAAATGCATGAAGATGATTTTAGGATTGGGTAAACTTATACAATTGAATATCCTCACACTATAATCCATACTAATTCTTAAGCAAGCTTAATAACAATTTATCAATATCAAGAATTGCAAATATTAGCAACTTTGGATTATCTCAACCATTATAATCTTAAGTTGATACAAATTTTATTATCTTGGAAATATAACTAGACAGTCAAGACTAAAAATGTATTCATTTACCAAGTGAAGAGCAAACTTCTCATATAAAGTCATGAAAATTTTGCAAAATGGGATTTCATAAATAATAACATAAGTGGGACAAATTATAGCCATAAGTGCACTTTTGAGTAGAGATATGATTGATAGCTGCATTATTTTTTTTAGCATGAACTTTTCCATTTTTGGTGTCCCCTACATTTCCGCATTACTCAACGTGAATACCGCCAAAAGGTCTTTTAGGATACTCATACTCATGTTATGTATTATAGTTGGAGGTTTTGCTCTTTTAGTTCTTTTTGCATTTCATTTTCTTTTTCTTTTTCTTAAGCGAGAATTCTCTTTTTAGTATCTCCTGCCTTTCCTGTATTATTCAGCGTGGATACCACCAAAAAGTTCTTTGGGACACTCATACTCATTCTTGAGCACCGGAGTGGTTAGAATGCATTTAAGCTTATCATGCACCCTCTCAAGAACTATTCTGATGACTATGATTTATCTTACTTATAATTATCATTCATAGGCCTCATTTTGCATCTTTCATTATTTAGGTGATAAGCAAGCATTAAGTTGCTCAAAAATTCTTAATCTAGAGTTGTCAATTATACTTGAAAGATCATAAAATAAGCATTAAAATAAGATCATGACAATTAAAACTAGCAAACTCAATTCCATTGTGTACAACTCATGATGTTAATAAGCTTGCGAGAATACAATAGTGAAGATAATCAATGCAGCACATAGTCCCCAATGCAAAAATGCAAGTACATGCTTACATAATCAATTATAGTGACCAAATATAAGTGCAAATGCAATCCTTAAATACAATGCCAACCAATATAGACACCTTAAAGAAACTCAAACATGTATGGAAAAGAGTAGAACTAATACTCCTCTAGTGTAAAGGCGAGCTGAATAGTGATAAAGATAGTACATATAGACTTGTGAGGTTTTTAGATTTTTATTCAGACTCTCTTTGATGTCTAAGGTTATAAATGGGATCTGCATCTATCATTTGGCATATAAAACAGGGCTTGAGTATTGAAGCATGGTGAGTGGAGCATTTGAGTCATCTAAGTGTGCATAAGCAATAGGCAACTAGATTGTGCCATCTAGCCTTCAGGATATCAGGCGAGTCGAGGTAATGACGTTATAGCCTTTGAGGCATCAGGTAGGTTAAAATGATGTCGTTATAGTCCTTGGAACATTAGGTAAATTAAATTAATATCGTTGTAGTCTTTAAAATGTCATACAAATTTATGATGGCATTAATAGGCGAATGATGTATAGTCTTTAGGACTTCAAACGAATTTGAGATAGTACCATGAAGGAAAATTTCAAATAGTCTTTGGGCTTCAAATGATTTACGGTAATGCTATTATAGTCTCTATACATCAGGTAAATTGAGGTGATTCTTTGGGACATCAGGTGAATTAAGATGATGTCATTATAGTCTCTGGGACATCAGGCGAAGGAATTTGTGATGGTGCCAGTTAGGCAAATATTGTATAGTCTCTAGGACTTCAAGCAAGTTTAAGATAGCACAATACAGGTAAATAATGTATAGTCTCTAGGACTTCAAGCAAAAAGAGTTGTGATAATGCCATGGAGTCAAATGTTGTATATTCTATAGGACTTCAAACAAGAAGAGTTGTGATAATACCATGGTGGCAAATGTTGTTAGTCTTTAGGACTTTAAGCAAAGAGAGTCATGATAATGTCGTGGAGGCAAATGTTTTATAATCTTTAGGACTTTAAGTAAAGAGAGTTATGATAGTGTCATATAGGCAAATATTGTATAGTCTCTAGGACCTTAAACAAAGAGAGTTATGATAGTACTGTGGAGGCAAATGTTGTATACTCTCTAGAACTTCAAGGAAAAAAGAGTTGTAATAATGCCATATAAGCAAATATTGTATAGTCTCTAGGACGTAAAGCAAAAAGATTTATGATAGTGTTGTTATAGCCTTTTGAGGCATCATACGAGGTGCTGTATAACCTTTTTAGGCATCAGTATAGCCTTTTGAGGCATCATACACGGTGTTGTGTAACCTTTTTAGGCATCAAGCATAAGAGCATTTTGATAATATTGTATAGCCTTCTTTAAGCATCAGGCAAAATGTTGTATAGCTTTTTAGGCATCAAGCAGAAGAGAGTTGTCATAATGTTATATAGCTTATTTAGGCATCAGGTGAAGATGTGGTTGTGTGTGCTTGCTTTTAGTAGGAGTGTGCAAACTTGTTTCATGATTGGTTTGTTAGAGCTTCTAGCATTTGCCCCCACTTTTAGCGTCTGTCTTTGTCTCTTCTAGGTCAAAAAGGTATTTCAGATGGCATTTGGAGATGCTGACAATTGTTTGGAATTCTCAGTTTGAGGGTAATTATACATCTAGGTTTAGATTCTCTTTCTATTTTTTTATGGAAGGCTTTTTGGGATTTTGGTATGATGTAGTGTGTGATAGGTAAGGCAGTTTATCATAGGGTAGTATGAGTCTTATGAAAAAGAGTGATATCTATAGGGAGATGGCTTAAATTTTGTTAGAATGGGATGGCTTTTATTAGTATATCTCAATTTAGGATTGATTGAAGGAGAATGGCCCCTTTTTTTTTATTAGGAACTGATCTAGGCCCTAGTGAGAAAGAATGATCTTTATTGGGGATTGGTTTGGGTTGTTAGATGGCATTAGTTTTTATACAATGAATGGTTTTTTATAAGGACCATAAAGGATGTTTCCCAGGTGGCTTAAAGATTTTCGGCTTAGAGGTTATTGGTTTGCATCATTTCAAGGATATCTAGCATTTAAGGCTCGAAGTGTCTAAGAGGACATATTTTGAAGCTGCATCTTACTTGCGGAGTCTAGTGGCACGTCAAAGACCCACCCTTGGCGTTCTTAAATTGGTGTATGACAAATGTCTTAAATAGAGTACCACCTCTAGAGCTTCTAGAGCTTGCCCCTTGGTTTGTATTCTTATTCATCCTTTCCATAGGTGTCTCCTTACTTATTGCTCCCCTAAGGCAGTGCATGCTAATGCATGCAATTGTGATGGTTGTGTTTTATTATTATGTCATTTTTTTGTGCAAATGCATATATGTATGGAATGCTAAATATTAGGATGAAGGACAAGGTGGTAATTGTTGGCTTATCTCTGAGTGTGTATACATGCATGCGATGCATATGATTATGTAATAGAGTAAAGGGTAAAATTTCCTTAGGGTATGTATGTAGTGCATGCATGCGTATAACATAAATGATTACATTGTGTGATAAGGAGAAGAACATTTTTCTTGCTTTTGAGGCTCATTCGCAGGCACACATATATAGGAAATGCTAATGATCGTGCTATACATGCATGCATGGAATGCTCATGATCATTCTACATGATAAGGAGGATGGCATTGATTGTCTTACCTTTGAGGGGCATGCAAGGATATATTCATACATGTGATGCAAAAGGCTATACAATAAGATAAAGGGGGTAAAATATTTTAAGATACATATGTAAATGTTTGCATGCATGAATTATAAATGATTGTATTATATAGTGAACAGAGAAAGTTGCTTATGTATGCATGCATACATGGGGTGCTAATGTTTATACTTCAAGATGAAGGGGTGAATTATTTATTCTTCTGAAGTATATGTACAAGTGCATGTATACGTGTAATACAAATGATTATTGTCATATAATAAAAAGGGAATGTTTTTCTTACTGCTAAGGTTCATGCACCAATGCACATACGTGAATGTTAATGATCATGCGACACAAACATGCATGGAATGCTAATGATTATGTTTCAAGATGAATAAAGAAACCACTTATTCTTTAGAAGACACATGTAAATGCACGTGTGCATGTAAAGTAAGTGTTCATGCTATGAGATGAAGAAGAAGCATTTCACTTACTTCTAAATCTTATTGCATAAGTGTACATATGAAGGGAGTGTTCATGATCATGATATGTACGTATGCATGGATTGCAAATGATTGAAGATAATAATGCCATCTTTTTAGGCATATATGAGAATGCGATGTAAGTGTTCAAATAATAAGATAAAGAAGAAGGTTACTTGCTTGTCTAAGGTATATTTACAAGTGCATGAGTGTATGTGCATGTAACATATATAATTATAGTGAGCAATGAGGCAGAATTAAAGATATATGTGCATGCATGATCATGTTATACGATGAGCAATGAAATGCTTTGGATATGCGAGTGCTTATAAGATGCTAATGGTTTTATCTTTGGATAGGGGGGGAATTGCATTTTTTTAATTTTAGGTATGTAAGCAGACACATGTATATGTGGAATGAATATGATGATGCTGTATGAGGAAAATTACCTTATTCTTTGAGGTACACATAAGTGCGTGCGATACAAATAGTGATAGATGCATGTATGTATGCAATGCGAATGATTATGCTATCTAATGAGTGGGTTAATTGGTTTTTTTTTAGGTATATACATAAATGCATGTATGCATAAGATGCTAATGATTACATTATGGTGCAAAAGGAAAGATTGTTTTTGAAGACATAGGCACACAAATGATCATGATGCATAATAGAAAGGGAAAAGTATTTTTGAAAGCTACTTCTCTATGGCACAAATGCATCTATGAGTGTAATGCAAACACTTTATGATGTATGATGAAGGGGAAATTTTGTGTGCTTTTTATCGTAGCATATATGTTAAAGCATGTATAAATGTAATGTGAATGGTCATACTATATATGGAGTGCTAATGATTATAATGTATGCTGAAGAGGTTCAGACATATGTATTAGCACATGTTATATATGCAATGCTAATGAATGTATTACCCCAATGAAGAAAAATTTTGCTTACTACCCTAAGACAGATGGAAGTATGCATTCACGTGAAACGGATGATTATGCTTTATGAGGATAAGGCGACTTACTTATCTCCCAGATACATGTGTATGCATGTAAGTATGCATATGATATAAGTGACTACGTGACAAGAGAAAGAGGAAGATTACATATTTTCCTTAGGTATGCATATGAGGAAGGGAGTTTATTTACTTTTATTCAAGGCACATATATGAATTCATGTATGCACAAAACACTAGTGACTGTGTTATTTGTTAAGGAAAGAAGATTGATTTCTTCTTCAAAGCAGATGCACATGTAACTAGAATGCAAATTTTTATGCTATGTATTAAAGGGGAAGGCTATTATTCTGAGGCATATGAGTGGATGTGCTCATGTAATGCAGAGGTTTATGCTTTATGAGGACAAGGCAATTGCTTACTTTCCTGATGCACATGCATGGATGCATGTACACATGTAATGACCATAATGCAAGATGAGGATAGAATTTTATTCATTAGTTTTACTAAACATATACATGCAATATGTGTATATATAGGCTAGCAATGGTATGCCAAAAAGAAGCATTTGCTTGCCTTTCAGAGATATGAATGCATGTGTATGTACATATATAATATAAATGGCCACACAATGTGATAAAAGTGAGTGTCAAGCTCTAAATGGTCTTTAGTTATTTAAGGATGAAAGTAGGTCACCATATAATGATAGAGGCTTATTTCAAATGTCAGGTCAAGGCTTTTTAGGGAAGATTCAACTAACAAGTGGTTCATGGCTAGAGATGCTAAGATCATTATTGATGAAGGCAGTACCAACTCAGTTAGAGGAAAAACCAAAGATTATGATGCGGATGGCTGAGCTGATGTGGTTGTTTCTCTAGCTAGGAGGCCATCTTGGATATCAAGGGGAAATTTTAGACCATGGATTAATTAGCAAAGGTTGAGTGCACGGTGGATCAAATAATCTGGTAGGGATTTTATTGAAAATAGATCTTAACTTATAGGGAAAGAAAATTCTTTTTATTTATTATTGGAAAGGTGGACTAGGCCTTATTAAGAAAGGATAATTTTTTTGGAAGTGGGTCTGAAAATCTGAAAAAGATAAGGAGATTTTCATGAATCAGTCTTGAAGAATCCCGTGTCGTAGCACACTAGTGCACCTAGTTACTGAATAAAGCATCACTGCATGCTAGCTCATAAGTATATTGAACATGCCCCCTCATTTAGGATTTGGATTCTTATATGGTTAATATCTTTGCTACTTCTGCCTGTTATTCTAACTAGGATGCATCTAGAAAACCATAAAGTTGGCCTTTAATGTGTTAACTCTCCTTGCAATCTTTGACGGCATCTAAAGATGAACTAGAAACTTCCTAGACCATAGAATGGTTCATTTCAGATGAGATGGCTTCAAGTATAGTAAGTGTACTTTCCTAGTTATTTATTCAAGTACATGCCTCATATTATATTATTTTACTTTTTATTTTTTCCTCTTTTGCCTAGGCAGTCAGTCCCCATTTAGGAGATTTTCATACCTAAATGGGCTCTCTTTTATTTTTTATTCCTTTTTTTCTTTTTTCATTTATTTTCCCTCTTTTGCTTAGGCCACCTTCTTTGTAAAGGTTTTCGGTCCTAACTGGGTCACCCTCTCTTTTTTTTTTGGAATGAGACCGTAGCAAGAATTAAGCATCTCGAAACTTTAATAAAATGTTGGGATGAACAATGATTGTCAATAACTCAAAAGTTAATAAAGAATAAAAATCTTAGAATTTTGCCAGAAGGACTACATGAACTACTTAATATAACTAGCAAAATAACACAACTAGAGTTCATTATTCTCATCTAATTAACAAATCCATAAAAGATTTTAGCAACAGCTTCACTCTAGCTTTTAAAGCTCAAAATTGGCAGAAGCATGATATCATGTAAGATGGGTCCTTATTACTCCCTTTCATCCTCTACCCTTATACCGACTGAATGAAGAGCTGTGAAAGATCGATAATGTTTTAGTTCTCTGAGATTTTGGCAATTTGGAGGAAACACAATTTGTTCTAAAGGTTAGTGGTGGTGTGGCTTGGTAGTCAGGTAGTAGGTGGTATTTGGAGCAAGATCTTTTTTCTGGATTTTCAATTCTCCCCAGGTAAATTAGGTCTCAAATTTTATATTTTAGGGCATTACAGTCTTTTATGGTATGGCTAGAAACTTAGTGAAAGTGACAAAAATGGTTAGGGTCTATATGTGAATGTATAAGGTCCGATAATAGTCTCAACTTTAGAGGCCTTATAAGGTTCTCTTATTGAAGTACTTAGAAAACTTTGGAAAGGAGCAAGTTAAAGTTGGAAAATTTCCTTTTGGCTAGGGAATGATTAATTATGTGTACTTCTGAGCATTCTGGCTATAGTGGGGCATAGTTTATTGGACTTTAGTTACCTATTAGAGGGGACTGTGGTGTTCATTCCCAAGTTATTAAGCATCTGCATTTTCAATTCTGATCCCAACCTGGTATAAGGATTTGAAGTTAGGGTAGTGAGTGGATAACATATTCTTCCTGAGGTAAGGGAGTGCACCTTTGATTACCATCTTAATTTGCTCATCTTCAGGAGGTCTGTTTCTCATCATAACATCCTCGAACCTCCATCTTGTAATATATTCAAAAAAACTGTCCTCAGGCTTCTACTTTTGATTTTTAAATCACGTCTCATGACACCTAAATGAGTATTATATTTATATTGCTTGGTAAACTTCCCAGTCAAGGACATCTAATCATTCTTAATCTCATTATTGAGGTCAATGAACCAAACCCTCGGTCCCTCTTCTAATGAAGTGAAGAAAAAGCGTATAATTTGTGTCTCTATAAGATTAGTTGTAGCCATGAATGTGGCGTATTACTTCAAATGCACTATAGGGTCACCAGTGCCATTAAATTTAGTGAAGTCAAGGAGTTTAAAACCATCAGGTAGGGGTTCATCCTTGAAAAGGGCCAAATCAGTATAATCACGATCTTTTGCAGAGATTTTATCCTTGAAAGAATATTCAAATTGTGTCATCTTATTGGCTAACATCTTTTACCCTTTGGAGACTCTAACCTGATAGGGTGAACCAACAGCTAAAGTGGCATTTCTTTTAAGGCTTGATAATACTCATCATCATCCTCAATCTCAGTTGGAACGTTTATCATAGCCTTCCCCTTATCAATCTTTGGGTTCATATAGTTGAATGCTTTATTAAGGCTCCAGTCATTTTGAGAATGTATAATCTGATCAAAGGTAGTCCTTATTTCAGCTTGGAGAATGTCAGCTGAGATACCATTGGTCAAAATTTTCTAAAATTGATCTTTGGTTTGGTCCTTGAAGTTTGGGCTTTGATCCTCAAGTTGCTCAACCATTTTTAACATTAGCTATTACTAACTCTCTTCTTGTGTGGTGTTTTAAAAGTGTTGTGACTGCAAAAGGATGGGATCAGTGCAATTGGCATGCAGTGTATGCATGCAATGTCATACAAAAGAGATGAGATTGACATGAAGAGTGAAGATGTCACGAATGCGTAAAGGATGGATGCATGCAGTGTCATATAAAAGAATGAGGTGCACATAAAAGGTTGAGATGTTGCAAATGCATATTATCTTATGCGTGACATGCTAATATAGACCTCTATTAGAATGCAGTATGACTATAAAGAATGTAAGTTAATGATGTTTCTATATGTATGCATGAGAAGAAAATAAAATAAAAATCAAGGAAAAGAAAGTAAAATGTTATGAATGCATGCCATCCTTGATTAAAAGGGAAACAAGTTAAGCTTTAAATATTAAATCTAATCCATCCTTGCTTTATAAAATGATGTGATTATATGTAATTCTTACCTCTTAAAGCATTCTTTGACAGAGTTAGGGTTTTGGTTTGGTGAAAAGGATATAATAACCTAAATAAGGAAAATTAGGGTTTAGGCTTAGTAAGGTTTTCTAGATGTCTTAGACTAGGGTTTTGGTCTTTAGACCTTTACATACAGCTTTTTCTTAGTTTTTATAATATGTCTAGAGTGTGTAAAAATGACTTAGAAGGCCTAATTTTATAGAAATTCATGTCTGAATAAAGAGCGAACGCGCTTAACCATGGGTACCCATTGAGACAAAGGGTGTGTGCAATTAGATTAAAAATCCATGGGTAGGTGCCCTTAGAAGGCCAAGGGCACACACTCATGAGTCTAAGGGTGCATGCCTTTAGTTAAGGGCATATGCCCATAGACTTCTCCTCCATAGGCAAAGTCCGTTCACCTTTCTAGGCCGAACTTTAGGTCTTTGTTGAGCTTTTTGGCTTCAGTTTTTCTTATGTTAATTGTTATTCATCATTAGACCTTTTAAGGTTGGTTATTGGATTTTGGGTATCAGTAGGAAGGTTCATCTATAAACCTTATTAAAAATCTATTTTAACTAGCTTTTTTATTTTAGCTTTGAGATCCCAACATTCATCGATGATATACCCAAAATCTTTGTGGTACTAACAGTGACGACCCCTATCTTTGAAGCTTTTTGAGGAAGGATTATCTTCTTTAATGTTAGGATGTTTATCCTATTCTATCATATCCATATGAGGACATCAGACCTTGAAGCATTAGGATAGGTGAATCTATTATCTTTCCTTCGAGCATTATTTGATTCTTAATCCCTCTTGAAATCCTTTATTTTGAGCATTCCTCCACCTCCTTCCTCCATATTTATCTCTGGTCTTTATCAAAGTCGATGAGTTTTATTATGATAGACATATCTTTTAAAAATTTCAAGGCTTCTTTTTCATTATTGTATTGCAAAGTTCTCTTATCTTTGTTTCATACTTAAATGCATCAATCGTTGTTTTATGGCTTATATGTTCAACCTTTTAGCCATCTTATTGAACCTCGGGCTTTTTCTATAGTATTTCATCATCTTCCTGGTCGCACAATCATAGATCATTGATACTTTTCTTAACAGGGATGTTCATTATGAATCTAGTCCATAATTCATTTATGAGATCCTTAAAAGAGTATATTGAATCTTTCAATAGTCTATGACCACCTTTAGTAGTGCCTATTGGTGTAATAGAAAAGACGTTGCACATGATTGCATCACTGATATTCTATAATATTATTTTTATATAGAACAAAGACACGCACACCATAAAATCCTTCGTCCTATTTAATTAGTCAAAGCTCGACAACTTAAATTTAGATAAGATTTTAATCCTAGAATATATTATAAGGAGGGGGTAATTCCTTTTAAGAAACTTTCTTTTATAAGATTAAATCCTTATCTTCACCATATGAATTGCATCTCGAATCTGCCTATTAAGCTTATTCCCTTAAGTTCATTGATGACTACAAAACTTCATATTCTCATTTTCTTTTACGTAAATTCTTTGACCGCTTTGTTCTTTTATATCCATCCCTTATGGACCCTACATGCTCTAATTCTAGAAAGTTCAGATTATTTGTTCCTGGGGGCCTTGAGCATTTTCTTCAGCTAGAGGAGCGATAGTTGGGTTTAGGGGAATTATCTCGGGATCTCTAACTACCTCTCGTCTTACTCTTGTAATAGGCGAGGCGTTTGGGTGAGATGGTTTATCTGTTATTGCATTAAATACATATGAGCTTTGAGTTTATTGATTAAAGGTTCTTGATGTAATGATAGTTGTAGGCGGCGGGGTTCAGTGTGTGCCCAAGTGTTTGGCGACCACGGCACTGTGCGGGCTCAGGGCCCACTAGGAGTACAACGTTGGGCCTTTTTAAAGGGATTTTGGTTGGAGAATGGAGTCGCCACCCGGATAAAACCCGGGACACACTTTACAGCAACTGGATTCCACGGAGGAAGCCCAGCAGCCGTCCTCAGAGGTTGGGTCCGGAAACTGGGTATGGGCTTTTAGCGGCCCACCCGACCTTGCGATCAGCCTCCGTTTGTGTTTTATGTTTTATTATTTTTAATTATTTAATTATTTCTTGAATTACATGCAAATGGCTATTTTAATTCAAACAATTGTCAAAT
>CATIWO010533493.1:0-17823 GCA_949673435.1 Macaranga tanarius | reverse complement strand
TAATGGGAACACATAATCTTACAATGTGTAAGCTTATTACAAGATGAAAAATGATGTTTGTATCTAATACAAGTATACAACACAGAGTCATTTTCTTGGATGGGAGGAGAAATTGTTTATGTGCTATTAGCTTGTTTTTTGAACTGATGTGTTGCCTTCATTAAAAGCTTTTTGCATGAATTCTGGGACTGAGGATGGAAGCACAAGGCGAGTGATGAAGATTGTGAAGCAAAGCAAGAAAAAGTTTTAAGAATCTTGAACAGAACATAAAGGTTATGGATTCTTGAAAAGAACAGAATCCCTTGAGCACGATCAATTCTTGAAGAGAACCATGTATACATACATTTTATGGAATAATGATTTCAATTTTCTTTGGCTTTGAAATTTCCATTGCAGCTATTATACTCTCATCCCTAAGACACAAATAACAGAAATCAATAGAATTTACATAAAAGTATCCAAATTTAAAAAATAAAGAAGAAAAATCATATTGACTTCATAAAACAAATATGAAAATCTTTATTCAAAATGTCAAAATAAAACAAATCTTTTATTTTAGTTTACAAAATCTTGCTAAAAATATAATATTTTGCAGGAAAAAGGTGCATTTACGCCCTTCATATTTGGTCCAGAGTTTAAATAGGCCATCGAAAGTTTTTTTGGCTTAAAGATAAATCTAATGTTGCTAAATCCGGTCATTTAACCCATTCAAAAAAATATGGCAAATGAAACAATTACAAAATGGTCCCTAAAATTAGTTTTCTATCAAAATGTTTTAAAATTTTTAAATCAATAAACAAAATTACCCTTAATTTTTTATTAATAGTATAATTTTTACGAAAAATTATTTTATTTAATTATTAATTTTTAAAATAAAATTATAATTTAAATATAAAATTTAAATTAAATTAAATTAAATTATTATTTTTATTTTTATTTTTAAAAATCTAAGAACAAATTCAACTAAAATCAAACTCATTAATTAAAATTATTATAAATTAAAGAAAGAAAACTATCCAATTCCAAATTCATAACATTCATCGTCCTTAATAAATCATCTCCACCTGCGTTTTTTTTAGCCTCTTTACCATTGTGTTTCTTTAGCCACCTCCAATCTCAACCTCTCATATCTCAAAATATCTAAATCCAAATCTAATCTAGCAAACCTTGAAAGGCATCAACACTAAACAAAAGGCAGGGGAAACAACACAGTAGATCAAGGAAAACATCACATAGCAGGTCGCAAGCGCTTTGAAATACATTGTGGAAATTGATGTTCGTTGATGGCTCGCAAGTCTCAGGATGACATAGATTTCGATAAAGATGGCTATGTACTATATAATGAAAAGCGGATTGTGCTTACCTGGATAATCGATCTGAGTACTGTGTCACTAGATGGGAAGGTGTAGTATTTACAACGCAGAAAAATATGAGGTAATTTGAAATGCAGGACTGTGCTTGCCAAATTTGGTTCCGCTTGCGTTTCTTTTTATTTTTTATGTTATTGTTGCTAATGGTAGTGGCAATGGGTGGACAATAGAAAGGATCTTGAGTGGAGATAGGTTGTTGTCACTATTCATAATGGTTGCAGCAGACAATGATAATTTTATAGTGGCGGTGAGGTAGGTGTCAAAGGAAAGAGGTAGAAAATAGCGGCGGAAGGAGGACGTTGGTGAAGGAGGTCAGAGATGAGGTGGTGGGCGGCAAGAGAGGTGATGTGGAGGGGTGATTTGTTGAGGAGAGGTGTTTGTAATAATAATAATAATAATAATAATAATATTATTATTATTATTATTATTATTATTATTATTATACATTTTAATTTAATTATTTTAATTTGTAATATTTGTAAAAATTAATAATAAAATAAAATAATTTTTCTTAAAAATTATACTATTAATAAAATAATTAAGGGTAGTTTTGTTTATTGATTTAAAAAAATTTAAAATATTTTGATAGAAAATTAATTTCAGGGGCCATTTTGTAATTGTTTCATATGTCAGATTTTTTTGTTAAACGACTTTTCAGCAACATTATGTTTGTCTTTAAGCCAAAAAAAACTTTCGAGGGCCTATCTAAACTCTGGACCAAACATGAAGGGCCTAAATGCACCTTTTCCCTATTTTGCGCGCTTATCAGGTTTGTCGCTCACCAGTTACAAACTTACACTTAACTCATGTTTGCTTGGACTTGGAGTTCATGACTCATGGAGTCCAGTGATTAATTCACAGTTATTAAACTTAAAAATCATAATTATTTTTTACTCCAACTAGATTAATCGAAATCAAAATGAATAGACTTATTTAGTAGTTCTAACAAAAAAAATCATAATTATTTTATGGATTATTTACCAAAAATACCTTAAAGTTTTGTAATTGTTTCCAAATCTAGAATAAATTATGACATTTTTTTCCAATTTTAGCCAAAAAAGAAAACTAGTGATTAACACCAAAATGAATAAAAACAAAAAGTAAATGCTAATGTGTAATGATTAATGAATCCTCCAGAATTATCACTGGTGGCATGTGAGCAACAACATAATGCATTAATACCCAAATCCGTGAACTTTTTCTTTCTTGTTTAGTTGCAGAAACTAAGAAATGGGTTTTTTCACAGTGTTCATATTTCCTCTGTTCTTGCCACTTTTGTTGAGCTTAAGCATCGTTAATGGCAATTTCCCAACAACCCTTCAAGGACCCTTCAAGCCTGTGACTGTCCCTCTTGATAAGAGGATTAAACATGGCAATGCCATTGACTTGCCTGATACTTATCCTCAACTTCAAAAGAATGTTATGGATTATGAGCCTCAACAGATTTCAGTCTCTCTTTCTTCAAATTATGACTCTGTTTGGATCTCTTGGGTTACAGGTTTCTCTTTACTGTTCTTAATAAATGTTCTTGTTTCTTTTGTTCTTAAATATGTAGTTGCATTTTGCTACAGAAGTGTAAAAAGTTGGGAACATGTGGTTTGCTTTTAAGTAGGAAGAAAAAATTACTTAAAAAAAAAAAAAAAAAAATTTCTTTGGAACATAAGTACCACCAATAGTTAGTTTCAATTAAGCAGCAAGTTTAAATCTTTACACGATTTTCTGTCATTGGCATAAAATTGAATATGTGAATGCTAAAATTGGGAAGTGCATTAGCCACAACAGATGTTCATTCAAATGATGGAAGCTACTAATGAGCTGAATTAAGGTTGAAACAGTTAGCTGAGCAGCAAATATGCAGGTTTTGGATTATCTCACTTCTTTTTGTAGGCTGATGAGGATATTGCTTGATTTCACTTACAGGGGATTTCCAAATTGGTGATGACATAGAACCATTAGATCCTTCAACAGTTTCTAGTGTTGTTCAGTATGGGATCTTGGGATCACCGATTAGTTACGAGGAAGTAGGTTATTCACTTGTTTATGATCAACTTTACCCTTTTGAAGGCCTTCAAAACTATACCTCTGGCATCATACACCATGTTCGTCTCACAGGTATTATTTGCATACATTCTAATCAAGAACTTTTCTTACTATGCTGATGAGGTGTTTGTTTAGTAGCTATTCTTATCAATAGAGTTAAGAATATGACATGGATAGTTAATTCAAATGGTGTTAGTAAAGTCAGTTATTTGATTTATTTTGTTTACTAGCTTGTTATATAATATTTCTCCTCAGTCAAACACCTGTTGCCATAAGTTGATTTAGTAGGTTCTTTATCATGTCTTTCTGCAGGACTGGAACCTGGTGCACTTTATCAGTATCGATGTGGCGATCCTTCTATAGCAGTACTGAGTGATATCTTTTATTTTAGAACAATGCCAGTATCCAGTCCCAGAAATTATCCTAGTAGGATAGCAGTGGTGGGAGACCTAGGTCTTACTTACAACACCAGTGGGACACTCAATTACTTGCTTAGTAATCACCCTGATCTTCTTGTTTTGGTTGGGGGTATAAGTTATGCTGACATGTACCTCACCAATGGAACTGGTTCTGATTGTTACTCTTGCTCATTTCCACAAACTCCCATCCATGAAACATATCAACCACGCTGGGATTATTGGGGAAGGTCAAATTCCATCACAAACTCAAACTTGTTTTAATAAATTCCATCGTAATCCTTGAAAATCCTAGCAGTGCTTAATGGCAATTTTAAGTTGTAGGCTAATGGTTTATGCTTCAAACTGCCATTTTAGAAATTTTAAAAAGAAGCTCGTGCACATTGATCTTAGGTGCTCAACCTTGGTGCAAAAAGAAACTGAAGTTAGGTACTATATGCCTACAAACAACAATTAACAAGAAAGTTTCTTGGTAGCAACTTATTTAAGGAGAAGACAGAAATGTGAACGTTAACATATCTTTGAAATTGTTCGCCAAATTTTGATATAGTGTAAAGTGTAATTTTTTCATTATTCCATCGTATGATTCATTAAGTTACACTCTGAGCTACATCAGTAATGGCTTTATAACATATTGTTAACAGGTTTATGCAGCCTCTGTTGGCTAATGTTCCAACAATGGTGGTAGGAGGGAAACATGAAATAGAACAACAGGCTGAAGATGAGATATTTGTTGCTTATAGTTCTCGATTTGCATTCCCATCTGAAGAAAGTGGGTCAACATCCACATTATACTATTCCTTCAATGCAGGGGGTATACATTTTGCGGTTCTCAGTGCTTACATTTCCTATGACAGATCATGTAAACTCTTCAACTCATTCTCTTTCTGTTTTCTAACTTTTTTATTTTGTTATTTATGTGTAATCAATTATATACATTGTCTTAGACAACAATGTCTTTTGGATCTCAACATGGCCTTTTTTCTCTGCTAACTAACATCTATGGTAGAATTTCATTTTTGGTGCCGGTCATAAAATGATCTTTATCTTCTATCACAGCTGACCAGTATTCATGGTTGGAAGGAGACCTCTATAATGTTGACAGGAGTGTGACTCCTTGGTTAGTGGCTGCTTGGTACCCTCCTTGGTACAGCACCTTTAGGGCGCATTATAGAGAAGCAGAATGTATGAGAGTAGAAATGGAGGACCTGCTATATATGTATGGTGTTGATATAGTCTTCAATGGACATGTAAGAGTACTTCTTTCTTCTGCATCCTTTTTTTATTGTTTTTTCTGGATATGCTTCTGCCAATCTGCCACCCCAACTGAAAAAAGATATCAAAAGCAGCAATAGTTTCGAAATTATGAATAATACGAATCTATTTGTTTCTGGAATAAGTTTGTGTTGATCAAAGAGGTGATAACATGTACATATCAAAACAATTTACAGGTTCATGCATATGAGAGGTCGAACCGGGTGTACAACTACACTTTGGATCCTTGTGGTCCAGTATATATTACAGTGGGTACTGGTGGTTGTCGAGAGGCAATGGCGGTTGCTCATGCTGATGATGCTGGTGATTGTCCAGAGCCGTATGCTACACCGGATGGAGACATTGGTGGCTTCTGTGCATTCAATTTTACTTCAGGCCCTGCTGCGGGTAACTTTTGCTGGGACCAGCAACCTGAGTATAGTGCATTCAGAGAAAGCAGCTTTGGTCATGGTATACTGGAGGTATCTTTCTATATCTCCCTTTCTCTCTAACAGATGCAGAAAGAAATGGTTAATCCGCTTCGAATGATTCTAGACTTACGGTTTTTACATTTAGCTCCTAAAACATGAGAGAACCTGAACTGAATATCATTTGAAGCTTAGGTTAGGACTTTAAAGTCATCTAAAATTTTAAAACTGTAGTCACTCTTATATTGCGAAAAATGCCTGGGAATTAGTCCTGCATGTTGATTTTCATTGTGAATTTAATGTGTGTTTATCTCAAATTAAGTACAAGGTGCTTAGTCTTGAAACAGAACACATGCTAATAAGGTGGCTTGCACCTTGCATTCTTTCGTTTACATTACAGGTGAAAAATGAGACTCATGCTTTGTGGAGTTGGCACCGCAATCAGGACATCTATCAAATAGCCAACGATATCATATATATTGTGAGGGAACCTGAGAGGTGCCTGGTTAACACTAGGTAATTGAGTACATTCCTCCGACTCAAGCAAAAATTGGTGTCGCTTGTACAGACAACGCATTGAACAGTAATTAGAGTTGCAGCATTCCTCTAATTTATGTGGAAATACCAATCCAGCTACCATTTTTTGAAAGCTTATGTACACTAGTTGCAACTTTTTTATGTTTATTTCATTTATGTAGTCATGTGCATATACACTGTCAGTCATCAACTATACACGTACCAGATAACTACCTGAAGGTGGTTCATGGATAAGCAATTCCCTCAGACATTTAGCGTTAATAAATATAGAGTTACAGCTTACAAGAATCAGTTTGAACAATTGAATTGAATTTGTGAACCTACAAAGATTGGATTACAATAGAGCTCTTTGCCCGTTAAAGGATAGCAAACAAGTCTTTACACCATCCAATTTGAGCCTTGCCAGTAATAGCTTCCCACAATAAAGGAAAAACAAAAGATAGTATACCACACCAGGAAGCTAACAAAGAGAGCTCCAACTTCTAACAAAACTGTATCAGCCTCTTCAATTAGATGAGGGCAGTGTAGCTCTAGCTTACAAGACTGACATGAATCAAAATGTAAAGGAGAGAACCAACAAAAGGGAGACAGGGATTAAGATTATTCCTGCCGCAAACCCAAGAGAAGCTTTAGAATAGTCCGGAGGCAGAGGTGGAGTCGGTCCAGGTTTCAGTCCAGCAGTACTGCCACTAGTGGCAGGTGTCGTAGGCGTATTATTTGGATTGTTGTTGGTGGTTGTTGGTGTTGTGCCAGGAGTAGACCCTCCAGCGGTGCTGCAAGTTTCCATGTTTCAAATATCATATTCAATATCAGAAGATCAAGCCACTAAATCCAATGCAGGCACAAAGTAATTTATTGATTAACCTGAGTCGTATGGAGATTATATTATTGTGCATGCACAAAGCACAATCTTGTAAATCAGTAAGCTACAGCTACCGGACATAATCACAGGTATAACATATGCATATATTATGTAAAAAGAAATCTGGCTGCCTAGTTTTAAATGAAGAAATCAAGACGGTAGAAATTTTGATTAAAATTGATATGAACTTTTACACCCCATGTGAAAAGGCCAACAAAATGGTCCTAAAAGTAGATTCTTTGAAGTGCAATTTCAAAGCATATTAGGACTATTTTCACCAGTCCATCACCACTTTTTCTTGGAACAAGTTCTTATGGAACAGTATATCCTTTGCCCTTTTTTATGAAGTAACAAAAACTGATCTTGATGACCAGAAACATTGCTGAATAATTACGTTGTGCAGTTGGCTGTATCAATCTAATCTGATATATACATAGATAACTGCTGTGCCAAAGTGTGATTTGATATGTAAAAACAAAAAGTATGAATTTTTCGTCCTATCCGATACAACTGATGAAGCATCTCATGCCAACCGCTAAACATACCCCTTTCTATATTCCTAATTTTAAAAAATGCAAAGCAAGTGTGAAGAGCATCCAAAAATAAACCATAAAAGAGCTTGATTCAAGTACCAAAGACTAAGTTTCATTACAGGGTGGCTTGAAGGACCACCTGCTAGGGAATCTGGGCTCGCGAGACCACACACACAGCTCACATAGCTCACATTTAGCCCAAGTTAGTAGCAATGGCCAGCACAATATTTCATTTTGATATACAATTACAGGTCATGTAGAACCAATACAGCAGCTTTTGTAGTTACTAGTATCTAAAAGATGATTGTGGCTTCTATATTTCTTTGTCACACCAGAACTAAAGTGGGGCAAGAATTTGAAATTGTAGTGAAACATTACTCAGTAAATGAAATCAATCTGCTGAGTTTCAACCTCCCCAGAGCTAAATCTGGTCACCATCTTATTGTTTAAACTTTAAAAGTATCAGTCTAGGACCAGCAAAAGAATTGTCAAGGACCCATTACAATGTCAAAATTAAGACACAGAAACCATGTACACTTTATTGTGGGAATCTCAAGAAGAACCTAGAAAAAGCATTTTCTGCCCCGGCTTTTCAAATAATGGCTCCATAAAATGCTCCTAGATTAGACAAGTACTATTCTTTCAAACCATACACCACAAATTTCATTTTTGGATTAATCTTGCTCCATAATTCCTCTCACATTTTTCTTGTATAAACTTCTACATGTTGGTCCCTGCAGCTACTGCTGAAAGATAATCATTCATCCACCATTGATCACAAGTTCAGAACAAAATTTTTGCATCATTGTATCTGATGCCCACAACCAGAAGATGTCACTTTACCCCTATGGCTCTATCTAGGATACTGTCCTTTGCATTTTATGATCTTTGAAATTAAATTAGGTCAATCCAACGGTTTAAACAAGATGAGGGGTCTTGTCCAAACATAGACAGAAACTATAGTACAAACAAAGTGAGGAACCCAAGGTACTGCAAAGGGGAAAACACAGTGGAGTATGACAAACATATTGAATCCAGTGCCAGCAAATCTGAGCCGTTGGATGCACCTTGTCATGAAAAAAGACAGGTGTAATCCATCCACAACACAACTTTGGTAAAGAGAAAAGAATTGCAGGGATTAAGACAGTTAATTACCACTAAACTACACTAATTAAGAAAACATAAAAGCACACTAAACACCCATTTTCTTGAAGATGAAGGAACCGTTATATTCTAAGCAACTAAATCTAAAACCATCTTGAAAAATGCTAAAACCCAAATCCTACTTAAAGAGCTCCAGCAACGCAAGAAAAGCAAAGAAGAGAATTCAAGAAACATACCTCAAAGAAGATGGATACACACAAGATCCATAACCTAAAACACAAAAACAGAGATGAGCTAAAAATAACAACTACCGACGAACCAAAATGGATGCACCTATTGATATTTAAGTTGAAAGAGCTAAAGAAAAAAGAAAGGAGATGAGTTTACTTGGATCAGTTCTAGCAACAGTGGCAGTGCCAGAGAAGTCACAAGAGCCAGGAGCCATGCTCCTGCGCTGAAAGTAACTGTCAAAGGCATAAGAAGCATGAGCTTGGAGAGTGTTGGGAAGGAAGCATAAGCCATTAGAGAGAATAGAAGTACAATCAGCTCCAGCACTGCATGCATAGTCAAGAGCTGTTTGTAAAGCTTGGTTGGTAGCATCACTTCTTGCTACACACCAATAAGCTGATGTTACTTGTACATTGAAGATGATGAGAATAAAAAAGATAGCAGCCATGGAAGAGAAGAGAGTGAGTGTGTGTTTATAGTGATTGTGGTTGGTATTACTGGTAAAGCAAGAGAGCCAGAAAAAAAGTGAGAAGGTGGTGATGGTTTCTTTATTTCTTTTTTTTTTTTTTTCCTTTGCTTTTCTTTTCTGAGGCTTTTTTTTTTTGTTGGATATTTGTATGCACTTTTAATTGAGTTGAACTGAACATCATCTTGGAAAGGAAAATGAGAATTTACAATGTTGTCCTTTTTTTTCCAAGTTGAAATTTGTTTTTTCTGTATTTATTTATTTATTTACTCATTTTTTAAATCTCATAATTTGAAAAATAACTTTAACTATTAATAAATTACAATTAATTGATTAATTTTTTTTATTATAGGAAAATGTAGGTAAATAAAATTAATAAATTGTATTGGATCAATTAATTAAATTGTATAATTAGTAAACATCATTTGGAACACCAACTCTAATACCAGTAAAGAATAAATCGAAATCTCAAGAATTTAAAGATTATGTTATTAGTAATAAGCTTAAATTTATTAAGTATGTATATATATATATATATATTTTGGTATAATAGAACATAATAAAATCTAAAACAAAAAATAATTTATATTTAGGCCAATAAAAAAAAGAAAAAAACAAACGTCGCCTGAGAGATTCGAACTCTCGCGGGGAAACCCCATGTACTTAGCAGGCACACGCCTTAACCACTCGGCCAAAGCGACTTGCTGATACGTGAGCTGAGCAATAAAGCATGTCAAAGGAAAGGTTAACATACAAGTCCTTTAGTCAGGATTTTCCTCAGGTGATGGTGATGCTGATGCCTTCTCTCATGAATACCACATACATAAATTACTGTTATTCGCATATATATTAATCACTTAGGATCTGGTACTGACATGTATGTAATGATGCAATAGTAAAGCACAAGATAAAAAAAATTTCTTGATTGGGACAAGGTAAGTGGTGGAGAGCCTGAAAGGGTTGTTTTTCGACAATATCAATCAAAGACAGGAGAGTTAATTCTGGTAGCCTCTGAGGAAAGGTTTCCTGTCAGGTTATTTGCACTCAAGATCAGTTTGGTTAGAGACCCAAATAGAGGAATATATCCTGAAACATTGTAACAGGACCTCAAAGATAAGGAAGTGAGCATGCTCCTGCTGCTACACGCAAGCTTGTTTCAGCCAGGGCCAATAAGCTCAAATTCCTGAAAGTGCAATAACCATGTTGGAAGTTTGCCACTCGAGCTCTATTAACAGATTATGATCCAAATTAAATTATTACTCAAATGAAGTTTCTTCAGATTCCTTCAAGAAAATAACTTAGCAGGAATGGAACCACTAATGAACTGATTATTGTTTATATGAAAGTTCAACAATTACAGTTAAATTGGCAAACCCAGTTCCTGAAATTTCTAACTTTATATAGTTATAAGAAATATCAAGTAACTGAAGCTTCCGCAAATGAAATAGCGGAGTTAAAACATAAACTGTGTCAGTAAGAGCCTCCTCTGAGGCAACAAGAGAGGAGGCATCAAGACAAGTCACCTGTGGTGGAATTGAGTTGGAATCACAAGTGACTCGTTCCCACTCACAGCAGTCGATGCTGGGGTCCAAGCCACCACAAAAGTAGACGTATCGACAACATTATGCAAGGAATTGTTTCCCCCACACTAAGCTGAAGTGAAGGAGGGCATCCTGCTCATACTGAGTGCAGGTAAGAGATTAGGAATCAGAACCAATCACTGATTTCAGAAAGATAATTAATCTAATAGCTTTTCTATTCCATGAAGAAACCTGTAAAGGATGCTAAAGTTGAAAGTTAAGGAAAAGGTCAAGTCTTTCTCACTAATTCCATCTGCAAAACCGTGTTACAGGGAGTGCATGCCAACATTCTAATAAATACATTTTCACCATAGTTAAGTAAAGGGTTAGCTTTATCATCACTTTCCCCTTTTTTTCTCTTTGTTCCAAGCATTGGAAGCATAGAGGGAGTTCACCAGAACAAATCCAACACGCTCACACCAGTAGCAAGAATTGAATATTAAGAAAGCCTGAACAGGGTATGTATTCAAGTTCTCATTAGCCAACAGCCTTGAATCAATTGTAGCCTACGATTGTGGACTTAATGCAGGGACCTTGAGGTTTCCCATCATCAATAGAAAATGAATGCTAAAAACATATTAACACCTCTAGAAAAAACTTTCATTGTTGATTATCAATAGTAAATTCGTGATATAACAGCCATTAGCTAAGCATCACAGAAAGCCAGCCAAATGGCCAACAGCCATGAAAAATTGGACATGGGAAAGAGAGTAGGGGGAAAAAAAATTTCTTGTGATGTATTTGTATATAGCGCAGTGCAGCTCATTACATGTCAAAAAAATTGGTATCAAATATATGGTAGTTGTTGTACACTCACCTTTTCTCAATTCAATGCCTCTCTCCCATTTGGGGGTTGATGGTTGACCCCACATTATCCCAAAGAAAAATCACATGTATTGGAAAAACAAATGAATATCCAAATATCAGATTTTCTCATAGAACAAGATGTAGGCCTCACAGCGAAGAACTTCTTCCAAGGAAACCTCATGCACATAGACATCACTGGCATGATACCAAACAGAACCCCCATTTTCATTCTTTGCCTTGCCGTTACTCTTCTTGCCACCTCTCACATAAGCAACATAGTGACCTCCTCTCATTGTTCCCAAATGCTCCACTACCCCAAGCAGTCGATATAAATATTTCTCTCTGTCTGTGCACCTGAAATTACCAAAAGATTCGCATATTGCCTCAAAATCAACAGTGGCATTCATTCAACGTGTGATGCAAAGGCAAAAAGATTAATAAAAGAAATGGAGCTATGATATTAAATGTTTCATCATGAACTCTGAAAAAGCATTGAGGAGATACCTTGGATCCATATAAGGCCTAAGATCAAGTACATCTCCAAAATTGACATGGCCATTCAATTTACTCAAACGACCACGAGCATCTTGGCTGAACCTCTTTAGATGAATACTCAAAATAGGTGGGGCCTTGTCAACTAGGACTCTCTTAGTTGCATCTCTCTTTACTTTAACTTTTCTAGAATTTCCCTCTTCAACTTCATTTTCCTCTGCTCCACAATATCTAGATGACTGGGGATCACCCATCTGATCTTTAGCAGTTTCAAACCCTGTGCTACTTGGCTCATCAACACTAGAAGAGCCAACAGCTTCAGAACTGAAACTTTCCTGACTGCATGATCTATAGGAAGCAGAAGGAGGGGAATGCACCACAAAAGCAGCAGTCATCTCACCCTTCTGTTTTTCACCCCGAGAAATAATTGAGTTTAGCTCATCTGTTTGAGTACTTTCAGTTTTTATGCAATTCTGATTAGAGCAATCAATTTTTTCATTATCAGAAACAACACTTTCACCTGAATTGACAAAAGTTTCCATTCTGATATCTCCATTATGAAGATCTCCGACTTCTGTAGAACATAAGTTGTCCTTGTCTAAGCTTGGTGGAGGACTTTGGCTTTGAGTTTCACCTCCATAAACCATAGTCTCTACTGCAGTTTTAGGCTTTTTCTTGGCTTCTAATCTTTGGTGTTGCAGGGTGTTTGAACAATTCTCACATTCCCAGGCATTATCATTAGAGAGAAGTTCTGGCTTTATAAAATGAGCCAAACAACTCTCAACTGAAACTGGAGAATCACTATTATCAACTTCATCTGGATCAGATTCACTGCTGTATGCTGCTGTAAAACCAGTCCCTGCAGTACCATTGACTAAGGATGGCCCTGCAACAGGTCCTGAAGACACATCAGGCTCATTGAATAAATCACCAAAGCCATCAAAGTCCGCTTCGTCTTGACCACATCCCACAACAGATGAGGCTTCGGTTTCTCCTTTCATTATGCCCCCATCAGTAAAACTCTCCTCCTTGTATGGAAGCAAGAGAACTTCAGAGCTCTTAACCTGTAATGGGACCTCTTCTTCCCAAGGATTCACAGAAGACTCCAGTTTCGGGTTTGGCCCTCCATCAACAGAATACACTCCATCGCTTGGAACAATATTTTCAGAAAACTGACTTGTTGAAACATTTTTATTTTGCAAAATGAAATCATGCTCATCTGATTTAGTTTCCTCTCCAAGATAATCCATCCATGTGAAGTCATCAAATGAAACTGCTGTCTGTGCCACTGTGCCATCAACAACTTGCTCCCTCTCAGTGTCTGGAATAGCTGAGAAATTCTGGGAAGCTAAACCACTTTTATCAGCCACAGAAGTTAAACAAACAGACTCTGATCCTACAGCATCATCTGAAGAAGCCACTGTATTTTCTGCATAAGGAATGGTTGACTGGTTTTGACATAGAGACTGACTGCTAGCTGAGGGGTTTGAACTACTTTGTGCTGGCACTGAATCTGTATCTTTGTTAGCTTTGCCTCGAACCTTTCCCCCTTTCTTTGGGGGCAGTTTTGTTTTCTTTGATCTAGAGACTGGTTGGGCTTTCTTAGTTGGAGGTTTCTTGGTTGGAACTGGTAGTGAGAGATCTAAAAATGGCTCATAAATGGTTGAGGAGTGCCCACATTCAACACAAGAAACAGTGCTAGAAATTCGGCCTCCAAATAGAGCATCCACAAAGGTAGGGCCATGTTTCAAAGAAATCCCATTTTCCTTAGAAGCATTTAAATGCTTTCTCACAACCAACTCTTCTGAAGACAAGCCATCAAGTAAACAACGCAAAAGTTCATGACTGTCTTGTTGCTGGTATCCTCTAAACTGGGGAGCCTTGGAACAGATAGACCCAAAAAAGGATCTTGGATTGATCACATTCTTTATACCAGTCTCTTGTTTTGTTTCACTAAAGAGCTTTTTCAAAGCAATGGTAAGAGGACCAAATGATGGATCTTGATCGAAGAAAAAATCCCGCAACTCATCCATAGCTAATAGATTTTGCATTACTGAATTAAAGAAGCAGGTGTTCCCTAAATTAACCAGGCCCCTTACAGCATAACCACTTCTTCCCTCTGTGCTGCTCAATATTGTGCCTTCTGCTTTGATTTCGCTTGCAACACTGCCTCCACCAAACCAAACATCCTCAACGTCCACTGATGATCTTTCTAATGATCGTGCCTTGATCAATTTTACAACATCCGATAATACATCTTTCTTTTCACCACTTTCCTCTATTGTATCAACTGGGATTAACATGCTACATGGAAAGCACCAACGAAGATGAGGATTTTCCCATTGGATTACCAACGGATGTCGGGTTTGCCTAGAATGCCGAATTGCATGGCATTGAGGTGTTGTTGGCAAACCAACCCCACCACAGGCAAAATGCCCACATTCTAAACACACCCAGATGGCCTTCGACTCAGATTTTGAATCAGCTGATACTTTCTTCTTTCCATGTTTACCCTTTCCCCTTGCCCCTCTCCTATCAGCAACGCCTTCACGACAATCCTCACACTTTAAAGCATCTGAAGATCCAAGTTTCTCAGTCAAATTATTCAAATTAAAACCCTTGTCAAGGTGCGCACACTGTTTTCTCTCTTTTGGCACTGTCAATGCAACTCCCTCATTAACAGCATCAACACTAGGAGTAGTTTGTTGAGGTGCAGTTTTAGGAGAATGGGTTGAAACCCTTTTCTCCTTCTGCAATGAACGGTTCTTTTTCTTAACCTTTTTCCCCATTGGTCCCTATAACATCCATTCAAAAATCTATTAAACCAAAACAGAAACTAACAACTAAAGCCAATGCCACACACAATCAACCAACATACGCATCAACCAGAACCCAATAATCAAATAGCATCAATAACACCACCGTGAAGCTAAAACCAGCATCCAATAAAAAAAATCAAGAATCCAAAACTCATCAAACATAAACTTCTACATATTAAAGAATATAAACTTCGGGGCAAAAAATACAAATTGGGAGGTTTTGCAAACGACCCAGACAATGATTCGGATTAGAAAGCTGAAACAAGTAATTGAAAATAAAAGAAAAACAATAAAAAATCAGATTCTGAAAAAAAAAAAAAAAAAAAAAAAAAAAAGGCAGGAGGGTGAATCAAAGATTTACCTCTAAATCTGGGGGACGAAGAGGACCAAGATTTTGAATGGATAAATATTAAAAGATGAAGTATTTACATGGGTTAGAAAAGAAAAGGGGGAAAGATTGGAGCTTTGAGGATTAGGATCGAAGAAACAGCAGCAAAAGGAAAAGGAGAAAAGAGAAGAAAACTTAAGTGTATGTGCAGTTTTTAAGTAGCAGCACTACAGGCTACAGCAGAGAGGAGAATAGACAGAGACAGACAGGATTGTCGGGGGCCGAGGTTAACTGGTAAAAAGTAATAGATAGATAGGGTTTATGGAGTTTAGTTAAAATTAAAACACAAATTTCAACTTGCAGAGGGAAACAACATCCATCTCGTAACTTATTAATGTTTTAAACATGTTATATCACTCAGCCATTCATCTTCTTCTATAATATATATATATATATAAATATAGAAGGGAGGAGATATATAAATTTACTATAACTCCTTCTCTTATCATCCGTTTGTTTTACAAAAAGAATAAGGACGGAAACCAGAATTTTCAATTTTTAGTGTTTATTTAGCTAAAATTTATATGAGAATAGGAATAGAATTCTCCCATGGAATCATCATTTCCGTACATCTATAAGGAATGAATTTTTATTTCTATGAAATTAAGTTAAACCAACTATAAATTAGTTTAATATTTAAAAATTATCACAAATTATTAAAATTTATGATATAAAATACATACATTAATAAAAATAATTGCTAAAATTTTTTAAAATTTTTTTTTGAAATATTTAATAAAAATATTTATTAAAATTATAAATATTTTTTAATAATTTTTAAAAATTATAAAAAGATTTTAGAAAATATTAAAAATATTTTTTTATAACAAATAATCAACATGCTAACTTTTAATATTAAAAAATAATTATAAAGATATTATATATAGATAATTTTGATTTTGATTTTGATCCCTTAGTAAACCAAACACACTATTAAAATTTTCATTCCCTTTCCGATTCTCCTTCATTCCAATTCCGATTCCGATTCCGGAGTATGAACCAAATGACCTGTAACACCCGCCTCTCTAACACACGTGTGTGTCATGTGAAATATCCTTTATGCTTACTAGATAGTTGTTTTTAATTAAGGTAAGATGGTGATAGAATTGTAGAGAGGGACTTGATCGGAATAAAAATAAGTTCAAGGACTAGTTAGGAAGAAGAGTCTTTCATTAAGGACCAAAGTGGATATTTGGTAATAAAATATCATAAATTTTGATTTGATCTCCTTCTTATTTACGTGGATATGCAGATGAAAGGGGTGGGGGTTTCTTTAAACACTTGCACTCTTTTCCTTTTAAAGAAAACAAAGGGGTTTTGGTAGAGAGAGAGTGGATTGGCTGAAGAGATTGGGAGTTTAGGCTTTGATTACTAACCTTCAAAGTTCAAGAACTTCTCTTGGTAAGAAATTTGAATTTCTGATTGATTTTTGATAGAATTTTAGTTGTGGAAATTCGTGCTCTGTTTTTGCTGAAATTTTAACCTCTGTAATTTGGCCATATCCGGAGTTATACAACTCCAATTTGAGTAAGATTTAATGTTATGGAAACCTTAGAGAGTTATCTAGGTTTCTTATGTTTTGAAAATGGCCGAATGTTGCTGCTAAACTTGTCATTTTAGGCTGAATATTTCAGTGCTCACTAAATGCTCTATTTTGAGCTGATTGGATTGTAAAATCTATAATTAATTCTCTACATGTTCAAATTGTATAATTTCAGTTGAAAATTAAAGTAGACTCATATATGTTAGGTTTATATAAATTTGGTGATTTTAGGATAAGTCTACAATTTATGGTGGTATTTTGAACTTAAGGTATTGAATCTGCCTATAGCAGTGGACTCAGACACGGCCATGTATAACCTGAAAATTTCAGCCTCAATATTTTTGACATAACTGGAGTTATAGAACTCCAAATTGAGCAAGGTTAGATGCTATGGAAACTTCATAGTGTCCTTTATAACTTTTGTGTTTTTTACCAGAGGTTATATTATTGTTAAGACTATTTAATCTGGCCCAATATTTTCTTGCTCAACCTGTTACTTGTTTTCTCTGTTTTACCCGGTTGCATCAAAAGTCCATAATTAATTTCACACACATCCAAATCAAGTAATTCCAGTTGAAATTTTAAGTAGACTCATGAGTCTAGTTTTAATAATATTTTCATGATTTTTGGATATGTGTGTGAATTATTTGAATGGGTTGAACCTTGAGTATAGAGTTGCACCTAGAAGCATTTTGTTGAGTTAAGTGCAAATAGCATGTTTGCCTTGTGAATTGATGTATGAATTATGTGTAGGCTTTGATAAGGATGTTGGAGATCCTAATCACTAGGGAAGCTTATTTTTGAAGGAGTTGAAGGCTTGAGGTAAGTAATTGTTAATTCAATGCTTACTTATAGTAATTTTCATGAAACTATAATTAATTACTAGATTGAGTGTGATTGCCACCTTAATGGCAAAATTGATGAGTATGTGATTATATTGATGTGAACAAGCATGA
>CATIWO010533488.1:0-10380 GCA_949673435.1 Macaranga tanarius | reverse complement strand
AAATTTTTACGAACCGGTGACATAAAACTATAAAATTTAATGTGTAAAATCATTTTTTTTACTTATCTTTTCTCAACTAAATCAAATTTAGAGGTATGCATCAGTCTGTTCGGTTTTGTTTAGTTTTAAAATACATTAAATTGAACTAAATTGAAAATATTTAAAAATAATCGAACTGAACCAAATTATGATCCAAATCAAATTGAACCAAATTGAACTTGTTCAGTTCGGTCTATTTTTTCAGTTTGAATATTTTTAATTTTTGCAATTTTGAACCTATTGGGCTTATATAATTTTTCAACATTTTAATAATATTTATGAGATTTATTATTATTATTAATTTGTTAAATTTATTATTTTTTTAGAAAATTAATCAAACCGATTATCTAAATGAATTTAAATGATTTTGGTTTGAATTTTTTTGATATTAAATAAATTTATTAAGAGTTTTAAATATTTAAAAACTAATTCTATTGATTTATTTTGAAATATTAGACTTAAATCGATTAAACCGAAACCATAAATATATAGATAAATTAAAATATTTTAAAAACTTAGTTTGATTTAATTGAATTATCATTTTCACAATAAAAACCAAACCAAAATGAATATATTTCAGTTAAAAAACCAAATAAATTTTTTTACAAATAAAACTAACCAAACTGAACTAAACTAATCAATTCGGTTCGATTATTCGATTTTTAATTATTTTTGTTCACCCCTATAAAAATCTAGTATTATTTTTAGGAAAACAACAAGAGATGAAATGAATCATTGAGCATCCACATGATGATAATGCAAAATATCTAATGTCGAGGGCCATTTACTAACTCCAGAATCTATCAAAATCATTCCACATGTGGGAGTGGGCTCTATTAGAATCTAAAGAATCCATTCAATTTGTTGAATTTTCATGAACGAAGGCAACTGGGTCGATACCCGACCGCCATTAAAATCAGTGGGATCATGGTCCTTAAAATTTTTTTCAATTTCAAATTAATTATTCATTTTAAAATTTATTAATTGCTACTAGCTATCGATTATCAATAATAAATTGATTAAATAGGTCTTTAACTTTTTTTTTTATTTAACTTAAATATATATATTTTAATAGAGAATAAATGGAGTTTATGTTTTCCACATAGACAAAAAAAGCACGATATTTTTTCGGAATTTGACTTTTCTATATTAACACTTGTTGGAATAATAAAATTTCTTGATCTCTACATAGAAGTTTAGTTCAATCCGTAAAAAATCTTTTACAATATTATAATTAAAAGGAAAAAATAAAAAGTACCAATATAATTTTATATTTTTGTAATTTTTTTATTAATATATTTTTAAAATTTTAATATATTACTTTAAGTGAAAAATTAAAATAACTTTAACCGTTAATAATTTCAAAGATATTGAACTAATATTATTAGTCAAAAATTGCACCATGTTATATATTAGAATATGACGTTAACAAATTTGATGGTATTAATAAAATATATACGTAATTACTAACTAATGGTATAAATTATGTACCTTAATTTATCGATAAAATTATATTTAAAAGTTATAAATTTTTACTTTTACCACTGAGTCACATGTTGCATAGTTCTAAATTAATTAATTGTCTAATCTACTTAAAACAGATAGCTTAGCATTCTATTACATGATCAAATCATTGATAGAGATTAATGATTCAATCACTCGCTCTTCATTGATTCCTCGTTATATGATTGGTTTTTTTCTTTTGTTTTTGACGAAAAGGAAAACTTCATTAATTAAGAACATAAAACATCATTATGCAGCAATGTTTTAACAAAGCTAGGAACATGCTGCCAAAAGGAGGGACTAGTATGTGAATGAGAGGCTTTAGCCAAGGCATGAGCCACCTCATTTGCTTGGCTCCTGATATATGAAACCACAAAATTTTAGTTAACTGAAACGAGGGATCTACATTGACTAATAAGAACCCCAAACTCAGAAGTCAGAAACATCAATTGGAGAACCATGACTGGCTTTTGTGATCCCCTGAAAGACAGTGTAACTGTCAAAAAAAATAATAATTACATAAGTGTATTAAAAAAAGGGAATATTTTAAAATTTTTAAAAATAATGAAATGGCCACAATTTCCAGCTAACAGACAAAATATATCACAAGATTAAAGTGTAAGATTTGTTATATATATAATAATCACAAAATCACTTTATTACAATTAAAAAATTAATGGTTAGCGTAGAAAAGGCTGTCTTTATTTATGTAATTAATTAATTAATTAATCACGTTTAAAGCAAAGCCTTTGCTTCCCCTCCATTTCAGCGAAACGCCACTATAAACACCAAGCGGACCACAACGTAGCCATTAGCCCGTCTCCCTCTCCGCTTCGCTTCTCTTCTCTTCTCGACACGTAGCCGGTGGCCCCACACGCACCCACCACCTTCCTCGCAGGTACGTTTCAGATCTGCACTTGCTGTGGTTCCGTTTTTGCTGAGCGCACATTTGCTGAAAAGATTACAGCTTTTTTGCTAGATTAAAGCTTTGATGGAAGCTCAAGCAATCCCAGCCGTCCATGTTAACGGAAAAAAGATGATGACGGTGGAGGAAAATGTTGACCTGACGGCTGTTGTGGCGGCGGAGCCTCTGCCCGAGGTGGTGGTTCAAAATGATGAGAGAGAGATCGTGTTGGGTAAAAATGTGCACACGTCGTGTTTGGAGGTGACGGAACCTGATGCTAATGACGAATTAACTGGTGATAAAGAGGCTTATATGGCTAGTGTTTTGGCCAGGTATCGAAAGACCTTGCTTGAAAGGACTAAACATCATTTAGGTAATATAAAAAAAAGTGTATTTATTTATGTGTTTTTTGTTTGATTATGTGCAAAAGTTGCAGTTTTTAATGTTGTTAGTGTTGTTATTTGTTGAAATAAAGAAAAGGGGTCAAAAAAGTTGTTGCATTTAGATGTGTTATTGATGGTTTTTATGAATTGAAGCCAATGGAGTAACACATGTGCGTTGAGTTGAATTGAAGATTTCATTTTGTTGAAAATGTTCCTTTTTTATTAGCTGAAAGAATTGATTTTTTAGCAATTATAAGCTTTGCAATGGTGAAAAATTGACCGAAGAGAATTCAATTTAATTTAATGCTTGCATTTTTTTTAAGATTTTGGAAGTCTAAACACTCAGTTAGTTGAGCATGCTTGTTGTATGATGGAAATACTGAATTTCTAGACTACGTTAGGAAGTGGGTAGAAGCTTTTTGGTGTTTCTTTTTTTTTTTTTTTCCAATAGGTTAATGTATAGCTTTTAAATTCTTACATCCAAATGGTATTATTCGTTGCAGGTTATCCTTATAATTTGGATTTCGACTATGGTGCTTTGGCACAGTTGCAGCATTTTTCCATTAACAATCTTGGTGATCCGTTTATTGAGAGTAATTATGGTGTCCATTCAAGACAGTTTGAAGTTGGTGTTTTAGATTGGTTTGCCCGTCTATGGGACATAGAGAGACATGAGTACTGGGGTTACATTACCAACTGTGGTACAGAAGGAAATCTTCATGGGATTCTAGTCGGGTCAGTGATTTTCCCCATGTTCTGCTTTTTCTTTTCCGGGTGACTTGTTAAATGTAAATAATGAATGAAATAAGTAATATTGTAACATGCAGGAGAGAAGTTTTACCGGATGGAATTCTGTATGCATCACGAGAATCACATTATTCTGTCTTCAAAGCAGCTCGTATGTATCGTATGGAATCTGTGAAGATTAAGTGTTTGGTCTCTGGTGAAATTGATTGTGCTGATTTGAAAGTTCAACTCCTTGCCAACAAGGACAAACCAGCCATCATCAATGTGAATATAGGTATCTTTGTTTTTGTTGTGAATAGGCATGCATATGTTCTTTCTCTTGCACATTTTTCATTAGTTGTGATGTGTTTTTCTTATTCAAGGCACGACTGTCAAAGGAGCCGTTGATGACCTAGATTTTGTGTTAAAAACCCTTGAAGAATGTGGATTTACACAAGATCGTTTCTACATTCACTGTGATGGAGCTTTATTCGGACTTATGATGCCTTTTGTCAAGCGGGTAAGTGGTTTCAACTTAAAATCCTGTTATTAGAGGGTACCTGATTAGAGGATACAGAAATTGAGTGCTGCCTTTTGCTTTTCTTGCTTATTTCTGCCATGCATCGAAGGCAATTGGCTTTAGTGAATTTGTGAATTTCTTCTGCTTTTCTTTTATTATCAAATCTTTAGCTTGTAAGCTAAGCAGTTGAATATTAGGGACTGTACAAAGTACAGTGAGTGGTGGATTTTGGAGTTAAGGCTTGGCTATACTTGTAAATCTTAATGTCATTAAAGCCTTTTGATTTCTGGAACATAAAATTGAATAGCAACTTCTAAGTTGTAATGATTAAAGATGCTTATATACTATGTCATTAGTGAGTGAACGTCGCAGCCTATCTCGCCATTGATCATGTTGCTTCCAGAGTTTCCTATCTTTCCTAGTATATTGGTTTTTGTTTGTCTATTTGACTCATTATTGTTGGTGATGAACAGGCACCAAAGGTTTCTTTCAAGAAGCCAATTGGAAGTGTTAGTGTATCCGGCCACAAGTTTGTTGGTTGTCCAATGCCATGTGGTGTTCAGATAACAAGGATGGAACACATTAATGTTCTCTCAAGGAATGTTGAGTATCTTGCTTCAAGGGACGCCACAATCATGGGAAGCCGCAATGGCCATGCTCCTATCTTCCTTTGGTACACCCTCAACAGAAAGGGTTATAAAGGATTCCAGAAAGAAGTACAGAAATGTCTCAGAAATGCTCATTACTTGAAGGATCGGCTACGTGATGCTGGGATTAGTGCTATGTTGAATGAGCTCAGTAGCACAGTTGTATTTGAGCGGCCAAAAGATGAGGAGTTCGTTCGTAGGTGGCAACTAGCTTGTCAGGGGAATATTGCACATGTAGTAGTCATGCCCAATGTCACCATAGAGAAGCTGGATGATTTCGTAGATGAATTAATCGTGAAGCGCTCAACTTGGTATCAGGATGGACAAGTTCAGCCTCCTTGTATTGCAGCGGATGTAGGAAATGAGAATTGTGCTTGTTCTCTGCATCAGTGAAGAACTATTTATTACTAGTGAGAATTATTCTAATCTGTTGTAGCTGTTGTTTTGTTTTGTAATAAAAAACTTTGACCATCCATAATCTAGATTTCTATGAAAGGCCTTCATTAATAATTCCCGGTGTTTCTGTAATTTATCTTGTAGATTCGTGCTGCTATTTATTCTCCTGTTGGCCAGAAGTACCATAAGTTGAGTGGGAAGGTTATGTCTAGTTCATGACAGTTCCAGTTAGCACCTGCTCTGGATGGAGTAGATTATTTATTGGCAAAAAGTACTCTGCATGGCATTCATCATTCGATTTATAACTTGTTAGACCTTGCAGCTTCTTTCTCTGGTAGTGCATTGACAAAACTTGAGTTGAGCAAGTTTTTCAACTTTCAATTTTAGACCTTCTGGTAATATATCCCCACCCCTACGAGTTCATTGCTTTTAGGGCATTTTCTTGGTCTCCTGTTTCTTTATAGATATGTCAACAAGTTTAAAAAAACCAAAGAGGATACTTTTCATGTGACATAATTTACATGAAGCTTCTTCAATTGCATGATTGCATTGCAGACCAAAACTTTTGCATGATTGCATTGCATACCAAAACTTACATGAATTTCTATCCTACCTTTCAAAAAATAATTAAATTCTCATTATATAATCCAGCTAAATTCAGTTAAATTTTCTTTTGATCTTCCAATTAGATTTTATAATTTTTTTTCTTACCACAATTATATTCTATGACAAGCATGATTATGTTGTGAATCAAAACTTACTAAAATTTCTATTATACTCTAGGAATTTCTATAAGTTACACGATTCAGTTGGATCCAGTTAAATTTTAGAATTAATTGTTAAAAATTTTAAAATTAATTTTTCTATTTTAACATGGCACAGGTGGATTAGTGCTCCTGCCTTCTGGTATAAAAAATGGAAAATGCGAATAAGCAATCAGATAATTTGTTTTCTACCTCTCTGTCATGTAGTATATTGCCAATATGCATCATTATCATGATTCATTATAATAGCAGCAACTGTTTCGTGCAATATTTGTCTATTATTGACGTCTCATCGCTCCCAATGGCTTGTTTTTTCAGTCCAAAGTTCAGCTTTGTTACATCTTAGAAATAAACGACTCTTATAGTCTTATTGTGATATTGCAAACCATACATTTATACTTAATGTGAAATTAACATGGAAACTCAGCTTTTAAAAATTTGAACTTTTTTATTTTCATTTTTTGTCTGAACCACTGAACTGTGTACCTAGACTCAAATGCGAGACATCATTTAAGTGCGAACAATCCCCAACAGCTGATTCTGATTCAAACAAGTTGTTGGTTTTGTTTAAATTTTTATTTTTATTATTTCTTCTTATTTCCAACTACTTTTGGTTAAAGCATAGTAAACCATACTTCTTTCTAAAGTTGGGTTCTAAAAAGCAGATACTAAAAAAATTAAAAATAAAAAACAAACAAAAAGAGAAACGCACTGCCAACCGCACTGTCCAACTCCCCCTTAATGTGCTTCCAAGTTATTCTTCCCTTCTGTAGAAACTTGTGCGTGTAAGAACTTTACGGTGGTTCAACAAGAACTGGATACTTGTTTTTTGGCATCCACACGAGTGTTGGCTGTACAGAGTCATCTTTCTCCAGAGGTCTCCACCTGTTGTTATACATGAGAATTAGAATGTTAGCTGTTCTTGCAGAATTGTTTCATATCTATAAGTAGCTTTTGTTATCTGCATTGGTTCTTTCTTGCAGACATAGGTGAACTCATGATTAGATAATCACAAACTTGTCATGTTTTATAGTTTTCATCCATTCAATATGATTTTTCAATCTTACTTGTATCTGGGGACCAGGTGATGGATAAAGACACACATTTCCAGTTTAGCCAGGTTCATCCCGGGGCACATACGAGGTCCACTACCAAATCCAAGAAAGCTGAAAGGCTTTAAGGGTGCCTGAAATTGAGAACTTGTCACTCTTTCTGCATGTGGAAGGAAAGAAAACGCAGTGCTGATAAAAAAAATAAAAGAGTTTCTTACGTTGAATCTGGTGGGATCGAACTTTTGGGGATTGGGAAAAATTTCTGGATCATGGTGAATTGAGACAACATCCAAGTTGATTGACCAGCCTTTCTGAATTTTATATCCTGCAATATTGAGATAAAATTAGTTGTACTGAGTGAATCTTCCATTACAACTGTTAGCTTTTACAATGTGGTTTGTGTATTTCATGCCTTCAAATTCAAAGTTTTGGGCAGCTTTTCTTGAAAACCAAGGTAAAATCGTGGCTCTTCGAAGAGTTCAACTAATTACCTGCACTTATACAACCAATAATTCAGAACTAACAAAAAGTTTTTTACAGACAACTATTATGACTAAATTGCAGTTGTTTCTCAGTTTGTTGGTGTAAGGCATGTTGTTCACTTAAGACCATGTCAGGGTTGCTCCACCTATTCTCTTTTCTTGAATTTGTCTATGCTCCTCCTGCAAGTTCAGGATTAGATTCCAGTTGGAGGTGATCAGAACAAACTAAAAATTGTTTCAACCAGAGATCTGAAGTTAACATTACCCAAAGTCGTTCCAAAACTTGAGGATTTTCATCGAGGAATTTGACAACCCATGTGAGGGCAGCTGTTGTGGTATCATGACCAGAAATTAGAAGAGTTAATATGTTGTCCTTCAATTGTTGGTCAGTGAGTTTATCTTCATCGTCTTTCCCTTCTCTGGATTTGCTGTGCTTCTTTACCAGTGAATCTAAAAAATCTTGTTGGATGCTCTCGCCACTTCTCCTCCTTGCATGATTGAATCAAGCATTGCGTTCATCCTATCTCTAGCCTGGAGAGGTGAAACATTGTATAAGAGAATCTCTTAACACTCCTTTATTATTATTTGAACAAACACATTGTCTTGAAAATATTAAGCGTGCTTTTGATTGTCTTCCATGACCGAGATTAGTTGCTTTGCGCTCAAACTACTTAGAAACAGCTGATGTGTGATGAAGTGATCGTACCTTGATACCATTGTAAAAAGCTGTTCCAGGGATCTTGAGTGGCAGGGATGCAAATGAGGAAGAAATGATTTTGAAATTTGATCAAAAGTTTTCCTCTTCTTCTCCATTGGGTTCTAGGCTCATTATCATGTTGCCAATTACTTTGAGAGTGAACTGCAAAATTCAAGAGATTCAATTATAATTTCGAAAAAATCACATAAACGTGCCTTTATGTCATTTAAGACTCAACTGTAGAAGCTTCTTCAAGGACCAAAACTTTTTGTACAGACCATCAATCAAACGTTTCAATTGCCAAACTGTTAATGAACTGAAAATACTTTTTTTAACCCATCAATTGATAGGGGCTCTCCAATCAGTCTCTGAAGCCTTTTGTGTGCTTCTCCATTGGTTTGAAGCAAGCTGGTTTGACCCAGCACCTGTTGCCCTGTATAAAACAGGTTCAAGCTCACCATCCCATCTTTTCCAGTTAACAAGATTCCAGTCATGAAGACAGTGAATCTCCCCAGCACAAAAGATTTGAAAACATTTCCATAACTGACTGAGTAAATACTATTAGTACAGAAAAATAATATCCCATATCAGATTTCGAACACGATTAATTACCTTTTCTGCCTCTTTTGCATGAAGCTGAATATCCCAGGACTAAAAAAATCAGACAACAACGTGAAGCTCTCACCCAAAATAGGCCAACCCAAGCTTCCTAGGATATCCTCCACTGCTTTTGGTGAAATCTTTAAATGCAGCAAAAATAAAGCTGCAATCATTACCATAAATTAAAAACAACATTTTGCTCATCATTTCATTGATAACCCAAGTACAAGTATTGCACAAGATACTAACACAATCACTTTCTCAAATTCAAACATTCAATTTTAATACAAAGAGAATACAAGATACTAACACAATCACTTTCTCAAATTCAAACATTCAATTTTAATACAAACAGAATACAATATATCTTGATTGACTCAAATCGCGTACCGATTCAAGGCAATGCAGTAAGTCTAGCCTCAAACACAAACCCTCTCCAAAGCCCATCACCACCACCACCGCCACCACAAGGCGCCCCATCAATCCACCTCCAGTTACTCCTATCTCCACCACAATCAATCCAAAGCGCTAATTTCCCCACCCTCTTGGCCGAAAAACAAACTCTATCCCCACCACCAAACACCTTCAACTTACTTGATTCCTGAAAACACCTATACATCTCCACCGGCATTCTCCCAGCCTCCTCCCATTCTAACCTTTCCAAATCCAACCTCAATACCAAAATTGTGGAACACGATGGATTCAACGAAAATGTGGATTTCAATCCTCCAATCATCAGCAACTTATTCCCATTCCCACGAACCAATCGCGGCCGCTTTATTATATCAAATAAATCAGCCCATTCATGCTTTTCTAAACACATCCAATGATTATGATTCGCCGAAGACATTGCTATTGCATTGCTGCTGCTGCTACTGCTGCTGCTGTGCTTAATATTGTTACTAAGACTCGAAAGCTTACATGTGAACAGCTTCCACTGCGACCTCCATGGAGATCCAACATCACACAAAGCAAACACAGATTCACATACTAAAACCGGACTCCTAGGTTTCGACGGCAAATTCGATGAAAATGTAAGCCAAGATTTAGGGTTTCTAGTAGACAAGTATAAAAAAGCGAGTTCCGATAGTACCATAACTCGGTTCGCTGAGTCAACAAGAACAGCTCCGTGTTTTGACCAAGCTGAACCGAGTTGCGGTAGCACCTTGAATTGACTAGTCAACGGGTTACAAACAACCAGCGACTTACCTGACTCGGACGAGTTAGGCGAGTCACCCCAGAAATAAACAAGTCCACCTGCTGAAGCTACCGGATGAGGTGACCTGAAGGGTAAAAAGTTGAGATTGAATTTCAGCCATTGGTTTTGATCAGGGTCGTACACGTGTAGAGACGCCGGCGATGACAGGTGGCGGTGGTTATGGTGGTGGTGGTGATGTGGTGGACGGAGAGCGAGAAAACGGAGAGGAGGCCTGGCGGAGATAAGGTCAATAAAGGAAGGTGAAGTTAACATGCGATTGAAGAATTTGCAAACGGATTTGCAAATCATGATCTGACGGAGCGGTAGCGATGAGAAGATCTGATGGAGCGTATCTTGTGGTAATCTGTTGATCGGGGAGGCGTCCATTTCGTTTTTACGATGGGCCGGCGAAGTAGCAGATCGGAGAGGAGAGAAGGCAAGAGAAATGAAAGAGAGGAGGAAAGAAGAC
>CATIWO010533297.1:0-14843 GCA_949673435.1 Macaranga tanarius | reverse complement strand
TTTTTCAACTTGTTTATATAAAACTAACATTAAACATAAACCGACCGAACCAACCTATTTATATATTTATATTAAATTTGTATATATTTTTAAAAAATATTTAGAAATATAAAAATAAAAAATAAAAAATAAATAAATAATTGGTTATTTCGGTTATCTCGGTTAGTTTATATTTTTTTTATATAAAACCGAACCGAACCAAATTTCGGTTCGGTTCAGTTCAAAAAATTCGAAAATTTTAAAAATGTAAACCTAACCGAACCGAATAGGGTCGGTTTGGTTTTCGTTTCGGCCATTTCGGAAGCCATGAACACCCCTAATTATTACCTCCTAAAACTACCATGAACAGACTTATTTTTTTTTATTATTTCTCAAATTATATTAAAGTTTTAACAACATTGTTATCTCAATATTTCTATTTTTATATTTTAGAAGTTTTAATAACATTGTTATCTCAATATTTCTATTTTTATATTTTAGAAAACATTATTCTATTATATCCAAAATTTACATTTTTACTTTTATTAGGTCCATTTCATATGCATTTTTGTACCCAGATTCATCATTGGTATTTAACAAGATTGGCGAAATTGAAATGCTCAATTAATGACGCTTTGGTATTCATTCAATTTTTGGTACTCAATTGTTGGAAAAGCATTAGATATGAACATTGAAGAAATTTATATGAAACAACTATATTGAAACCAACAAGTGCATGGTTTAGGAAACAAAGGGTTAAAATATTTACAAATGCAAATAAAATAAATAAATTGTTTAAAAATTAGTTTATGAATTTGTTTATACCCAAATATAATTTTGGATTTACAATTAAAATCCAGGCCCAAATGAAGTCCAAAACCAAGATCCAACCCGTTCAAACTCATTTGAAGAAAGAAAACGTTGAGTTGAAGCAGGAAGCTTCTGGAGGTAACTAGAAAAATCTAATAGAGGTTGTTGAATTGCTAGAGGTAATCCAAGAGGCGCACAAGTTACAGGAATTATTAAAGGTAATCATGGTGACATTCAATGGAGTTTGCTTCTGCATGAAGATCGTGGACTATAAAAGAAAGGCAAGCAGTAGCATGGAAAAGATCCAACAATCAACACAACCAATCTAATCAATATCAACAACAATCAGCAAATCAACTTTCAAATCCAAATTTTAGCAATTTTCTAATAGTCATCTCTTTCAGTTCATAGCATTGTATGCTTTCATATTCCAGAAAAGTTTGTATTATTGTTATTTTAATACAATTTCCTTAAGCTTATCGTTTATCTTTTGTTATTACCTCCAACATTACCTTCAGCATGCTTTCATTACCTCCAGCAAAATTTTAATTTTCTTAAAGCATATTTTCATTACCTCCAGTATAATTTTAATTTCCTCAAAGTGTACTTTCATTACCTCAAGCCTGTTTCTAATTACCTCAAGCATATTTTCATTACCTTCAGTAATACCTCCAGCTCATTTATCATTTCCTTTAGATAAATTACCATTACCTCCAATATCAAATTATGAATTACAATTAAACACAAACATTTATATCCTTGGAACTCAAACAAATTATGGTAAAGGCGTTTGAGAATCCGTAATTATTTGAAAAAAGTCAGTATTTACACATTTGGGAAAATAATCTTTTGGCACGCTCGGTGGGACTTGACATCCAGTTTGCCAAAATTTATGCCAATAATCTTTTGGCCCGCTCAGTGGGACCTATTCCAGCGGGATGACCAGACTCAGAAGCAGAAAAGACATCTCTGACGTTGGTGACTCTACCAACAACCCGCCAGTAAATAGTACTGGTGATGACACTAAACAACATGGCAACCTGGTACCTCCTGAACAAACCCAATCTGTAAGCGGGGCACCTACTGGCTCTGATGGCTAAGAGATAGAAATTGTTGATACAACTGCAACTGCAACTGCAATCGAGGGCTCAGATACCCGAATCATCTTTGCTAATGGAATGAAGGAGGTTTCAAATTCATTGGCTTTGATAAGTGCTACTCTGTAGAAAATTAATGCCTCATTCATCAAAATGGGTAAGAGCATGAAGCAAAACCCATCTCCAAGGGTAGTAGGGTAATCCCAAGGAGATACTGGAAATTCATCATCTCCTAGACCTGGAGTCCATAATCTTGTGGATGGAAGGTACATTCCCCCACATAGGAGGGAAGAATCTAGCAAAGGAACAAGTCTGAACACTACTCGAAATGGTAATAATGGTAATAGTGCTAATTCTATTAGATTAACTCCTAACAACCAAATGTTTGGCAGGAAAAATCCCAATTTGCAACCTAGAATTTATGATCTGGAGACTAATCAGCAAGGAAGAGGCTCGGGCGGCAATGTTCACCAAGGGCAAATTCTATTACCCCAAGGGCAGATGACACTTCCTCCAGGAAACTTACCATTTCCTCAAGGGCCAAATGCAATACCTCAGCCTTAATTATCTGCCACTATCTCAAGCCCCAAGAGGTGGAGGAGTTGATTTGGATGTTGTACGGGATGTTATGCAGGAATTGTATGGGCCTGGACTGTGCCAAATTGGCTATCCTGAATTTCATAAGCCATATCCTGATGCAATTGACAGAGACAACCCATATCCCAAGGGATATCGTATTCTTAAGTTTTCATTATTCTCTGGGGAAGATGGACACTCTACCTTAGAACACATAGCTCGGTTTATAATCCAGTGTGGTGAACTAGCTAATCATGAGAATTTTACTAATTATCGTCTAAGGTTGTTTCCTAACACATTGACAGGAGCAGCTTTCACATGGTATGCTACACTGCCGAGGAATTCTATTTTTACTTGGTAGGAGATGGAGCGACAGTTTCATACACTGTTCTTTCGAGCAGAGCCTAAAGTGTGTATAGCAGAATTGTCAAGGGTAACTCAAAGGGCTAGTGAAATTGCAGACCTATTCATTGCAAGGTTTAAGAAAATGAGGAACAGGTGCAAAATATTTCTCCCTGAGTCGGAGTATGTCAAAATGGCTCAGAGGAGTCTGGATATCAAGTTGCGAAAGAAATTTCAAGGCATGAAATTTTATGATTTCTATGAACTAGCTGCAAAGGTTAGCGAGTATGAGGAGCTCTTACGAGAAGAAAATTAAAAAAGGAAAAATACTATGGGTACTTATTTCCAAGAGGTATCCAATGCTGAAGTAGCAGTAGCTGATATGGTAGTTACTGGTTCATGTATTTACCCACTGTTAGAAAAGAAAATCCCAAAAGCCTGGAAGAAGCCTCAAGGATCCAATCCCCAAAATCAGTATACCTTTGAAGTTTCAAAAACAGAGCAGATCTTTGACTTCCTTCTGAAGGAAGATTTCATCAAATTACCTCCAGACCATAAAATTCCTTCTAAGGAAGAATTGAAGGGAAATGATTATTGTAAGTACCACAACTCATTTAATCACTCTACTAATACTTGTTGGGTGTTTAAAAATGTGGTACAGGATTGGATCAATAAGGGTATTCTAAAGTTTCCTAAGAAAAATGATGCAATGCTGATTGAAGAAGATCATTTTTCCCCAGTGGCTACAGTAAATTCTGTCAATATTGATTTGAGAGCCTTGCTAGATGTAAAGAGACAGATGAAAGAGAAGCAGGAAGTCTGGGATACACTAGGCCAGCCTTCTGGCAAGTTTGATTATATGGTGAAATATTCTAAGCCACCTGCTAATAATGATCATATTCCTGTGAGTGGTACTGTTTCTACAGGATAGAGAAAAAATGGCATGGAGAGACAGATACAAAGTTTGAATAGAGAGCCATTCAATGGCAGGAACCATTGGAGACCACAGTCACGACCAAATTTTACAAATAGAAGATTTTCTCCTTCTTTTATGCCATAAAGGAGTTTCAGGAGTAAAGAAAGGAGAGATGAAAGAAGATCGCCACCAATGTTCCAAAGGAAACAGCCTAAATTCATTTTACCACCTCCTATACAATCCAACCAGCAATGGTGTAGGGTGAAACATAAAAAGTTTCCTCAGCCACTTACTCGGACGCAGAAGAGGAGGCTTCAAAGGCAAAGAGCAACTGAACGAAGGCAAAATGAACCAGAAGCTCAATTTAGTGCAATATCTAAATTCAGACGTAATGCAATTGAGGATCCAACTTCTGATATAGAGATGGCAGAACCTGTTAGCAACTCAGATGATTTGATACTATTTGATAAGGAACCAAATGTGCTAGATGACATGGATATTAATAGCTTTACTATGGATGGTGAACCAATGCCATTCGGGTGTGCTACATCCTCAGTCACCCTGCCCGAATAATTCATGATGCAACAAAGTGATACTGAGAAAGATGAGGTTAAAATTCAGAATACTCGGGGGGCAATATCTTTGAAAGATGAGAAACTTATCAGTGGAATTATAATTCAGGCCACTATGCCAAATTTCCCTAAAAGAATCATCATGGAGAAACCATATATGGAGGCAATTAGACACATCAGGCCTCTTTACATCAGAGCATATTTTAATAGCAAACCCTTCTCCAGGGTTCTTATTGACAATGGGTCAACAGTGAACACTATGCCATCCAGGTTGTTGTATTCATTGGGTAAAACTGAAGAAGAGCTAATAGTCACTGATATTGCAGTGGCTACTTTTACAGGATAAGTCACAAAAATAATTGGAGTTCTACCAGCTGAGATCACTGTGGGAAGTAAAAAATATCTTAATATATTTTTTATGGTGGACTCTACTACAAGCTACAATTTATTACTTGGAAGAGATTGGATTCATGCCAACTGGTGTGTACCTTCCTCTCTGCACCAGTTTTTACTTTTGTGGAATGATGATGAAGTGGAAGTGGTGTGGGTAGATAATAGGCCTTTCAATACCTGTTCAGACAACTTGGAAGCTAGATTCTATGATATAGACCTTGGGCCTATCAAGTTCACTGGAGGAAAATCCAAGTCTGGATCAAAGCATGTTCCTGCTCTAAAAGAAGACATGGAAAAAGTACTTCAGCAACAGTCAAATCTACTGTACAAGTCCATCGTGCCTTACAGGCCGATGGGACTTCCTCTTATTGAAGAAGTTATTGATAAATAGTTACACCAAAGAAGAACAGGCAGTGGCTGCAGCTGCCATAAAGAAGGTGTACGTGCAGCAGATGTTGGAGAAGATAGCTAGAGAAAGCATAGAAGTAGATGGGATAGAAATTCTTAGTGAAGAGGAATTAGTTGAAAATATTGATGAATTAAAAATAGAAGATGTCCAGGAGGCACCAATTCACCTTCAGGATTACAGACATGAAGTTCAAGATCCACTGGAGGAAATAAACCTAGGCACAGATCAAGAGTCAAAGGTTACTTATATTAGTTCTTTATTGAAACCTGAGCTGAAAAAAGAAATAATAGAACTACTACAGAACTTCAAAGACTGTTTTGCATGGGATTACACAGAGATACTAGGATTGAGCAGGGAGGTAGTTTGGCACCGCCTTCCAATCAAACCTGAATTTTGTCCATTCCAACAACCTCCCAAAAGAATATTAAAGGAAGTAGAGCTGAAGGTGAAAGATGAAATCCAGAAGCTTCTTAAGGCTAGCTTCATAAGGCCAACCAGGTATGCTGAATGGATATCCAATATTGTGCCTGTTATAAAAAAGAATGGTAAATTGTGAGTTTGTATTAATTTTAGAGACTTGAATTTAACTACTCCTAAGGATGTATATATTATGCCTGTAGCTGATATGTTAATTGATGCTGCTGCCAGGATTGAATTGCTGTCATTCATGGATGATTTTTTAGGTTATAACCAAATTTTTATAGCCAAAGAGGATAACTCTAAGACTGCCTTCAGGTGTTCTGGTGCTATTAGGACATTTGAATGGCTGGTCATGCCATTTGGGTTAAAAAATATAGGTGTTACCTATCAAAAAACCATGAATGCAATCTTTCATGATATGATTGGCCATTATATGGAGATTTACATTGATGATATAGTGGTAAAATCTAAAAAGGCCGCTGATCATATTTTTCATTTAAGGAAAAGCTTTGAAAGAATGAGGATTTATCAATTAAAGCTTAATACCCTTAAATGTGCATTTGGTGTGCAGGCTGGAAATTTTTTAGGATTTCTAGTACATCAGAGAGGTGTGGAGATAGACAAAAATAAGGCAAGGGCTGTGCTAGAAGCCAGACTGCCTCAATCTAAGCAGGAGCTACAGAGGTTCCTAGGGTAAGTGAATTACCTTCGCATGTTTATTTATAATCTTGCTGGAAAGACTAAGGAATTTTCTGATTTGTTAAAATTAAGACAAATAGCTAATTTTAAACGGGAAGAAAAATACCAAGTTGCTTTTGATAAAATTAAGCAATATCTTTCTCAACCCCTAGTGTTAGTTCCTCCAAGGGAGAAAATTCCTTTGAGACTTTATATATCTGCTACAAATGAATCTATTACATGTTTGTTAGTCTAAAATGATTCAGTAGGTCATGAACAAGCAATTTATTATTTGAGTAGGATTTTATCTCCTACAAAGGTGAAATATACATATATTGAGAAATTATGCTTGTCATTGTACTTTGCATGCACTAAACTGAGAAACTATTTATTGAAACACAGGGTGTATGTAATTTCTCAAACTGATATGATAAAATACATGTTAAACAGGCATGTGCTATCTGGAAAGATTAGCAAGTGGTTATTGGGCCTAATTGAGTTCACTTTGGTGTATTTTCCCCAAAAGTCAGTGAAAGGTCAAGCTTTGGCAAATTTCTTAGCTGATTACCCTACCTTTAACACTGTTGATGAAAAAGAAATTGAACTTCCAGTATACGGAGTAGAGATCTAGCCATGGATTATCAAATTTGATGGTTCATCTACAGAAAAGTCAGCTGGGGCAGGAGTGGTCATTACATCACCTGAAGGAACTAAAACAGCTCTCAGTTTTAATTTGGACTTCGAATGTACTAACAATCAAGCCGAATATGAGGCTTTAATTATAGGCCTTCAAATTCTATAAGATCTTAGTGCAAAAGAAATCCTAGTAATTGGTGATTCTCAGCTTATTCTTAAACAATTGATGGGAGAGTATAAGTATACCAGTATTTCTTTAACTCCTTATTATACATCGGCTATTCAGTTAGTTGAATCCTTTGATAGTGTGTCTTTCATGCATGTGCCTAGGGAGTTAAATTGGGAAGCAGATAAATTATCTTAGATTACTTCTAACTTGAGATTGTCTGAAGACCTAACCCATAAGTTTATTTTTGTGCAGAAAAGAAATCATCCTTCTATTCTAGAAAGAGGAATTCAAGTGGAGACTTTCAATATTGATATGAACTTGGCATGGGACTGGCGCACAGACATCATAAATTACCTTAAAAATCCCGCCAAGAAAGTGCCTTTCAAAGTTAGGGCTCAAGCTTTAAACTATGTTTTACTGAAAGGTTATTTATTTAGAATAACTCTTGACGGATTATTACTCAGATGTGTGGCCTTTCCAAAAGCAATGGAAGTGCTAAAACAGGTGCATGAAGGTATTTGTGGGGCCCATCAAGTAGGAAGGATGATGAGATGGTTAGTACAAAGACATGGCTACTACTGGCCAACTATGCTTGAAGATTGTATCTAGTATGCTAAGGGCTGCCAGCAGTATCAAAAATATGGGAATATACAAAGGGTGCCTGCAGATGACCTGTATCCAGTGGTTAAGCCATGGCCATTTAGAGGATGGGCAATTAACTTAATTGGAAAAAATTATCCAGCTTCAACCAAAGGCCATAGTTTCATCATTATCGCCACTGACTACTTTACTAAGTGGATGGAGGCTATACCTATGAAGAAAGTTGAGCAGAAAGATGTAAGTTCCTTTATCAAGGAATACATCATCCATAGATTTGGTATTCCTCAAACCATCACTACTGATCAAGGTACTATGTTCACTGGAGAGGAAATGAGGGAATTTGCGGAGAATTATAACATCAAGCTTCTGAATTCCACTCCTCACTATGCTCAGCCTAATGGTCATGCAGAAGCTTCAAATAAAATCCTTATTGGAATCTTGGAAAAAATGCTAGAGGATAATCCAAGGGATTAACTAAGAATCGTATTTGAGACTTTATGGGCATATAGAACTTCTAAGAGGGAAGCTACTGGTACCCGTCCTTTTGCTCTTACATATGGACATGATGCTATTCTTCCGGTAGAGGTGTCTATACCATCTTTGAGAGTAGCTAGACAAAACAACCTAACTCCTTAACAATTCTCAGAGGCCATGTTAATGGAGCTTGAAAGTGTGAATGAGGAAAGGCTTAAAGCTTTGACCAGTATGCTAGCCCAGAAAATAAAAATCTCCAGACTTTACAATAAAAGAATAAGAAAGAAGAAATTTCAAGTTGGAGAATTGGTGTGGAAAGTCATTTTGCCACATGGAACTAAAGATAGGGAATTGGAAAAATGGTCTCCAAATTGGAAAGGGCCATTTAGAGTACATCAGGTTCTAGAAGGAAACGCTTACTGGTTAGAAAGCTTAGATGGAATACCACATAAGAGGTTTATTAATAGAAAATACTTGAAAAAATATTTTCCCACCTTGGAGGAAATGAGGAGAAGTTGAAATGATTATGTTTTGGCCAAAGGCCAATATTATGCCATTATGTTCTTTAGTGGCATTTTTATTTTGTTTCTTTTGTAAGTTGGCTTTTATATGCCACTGATAAATAAATAAAGTGTAACTTTTGATTGAAGTTTTAATATTATTTTGGTATGTTTTCTTTAAAATTTTTAAAATTTCGGCAGCATTTCTGCTAAAAATTGGATATTGGGAGGTGCAGATGAATGGCTATAGTGCATTGTGTGCTGTAGACAGTGACAACATATAGAAAATAGAGTTAAAAAAGCAAATATATCCTGTGATAATCATATTACAGTTATCATCCATGAAAAGATGGTAGTCACTAGTACATGTTTAAAAAGAAAAAGCATCAAAGTACAGTACTATAGCCAATCACAAGACACAATAAAAGTATCATCTCCATAAAAGGAAAGGGGTCATAGAGAATTAAAGCCAAAGCCTCGAAGCTTCTCCCAAATAGCCAGGCACTTCTACTTAGCCATTCCTTAGCTGAATCCTTCTTGCTTTCTAAGGAAGTCTTGATGGATTGATTTTTCTAGAGAACATCCTTGTAACTAGCAGCCAACTCTCTATTTTGCTGAAGAAGGTCATCTCTTTGGGACTGCAAAGTAGCTAACTTGGCATTTTGTTCCTCAATCCACTGGTTCACCTGAAGAAAGGCTGCTTTACATGCTACTTCTTTTTCTTTGATCTCCTTTAATTTAAGCTGCTTGGCTGAAAATGAATCCTTCTCATGGAAGAAAAGCCGAAGACGGTTGGAAGCAGTGATGTGAGCTGCACTGAACTCATCCAAATGAGAAAAGCTCTCTGTGATCTCATTCTTCAAGGAGGTAATAACAGTTGAGTTAAAATGTTGCTCTAAAGTAGCCAGAGATGATAGAAGTGTGAATCTCTGAGTCCTTTGAAGAGTGCCCATCTCCAGACTAAGCAAAGTCTTCAATGCATCCTTAGCTTTGCTGATAGAAGACTCATCAGAAGGAGAAGAACTGGAAGGAGCTTTAAGAGGAGTCTCCAAAAAACTAAAATCCATATCAATATCATCATCAATAGAGGACCAAGAAGCAACCTCCCGAAACAAATAATAAGCAAGTGTAAGGGTATATAAATGCATAAACTAAAAAAATTAAGAAATAGAAGTACATACCTGAAGAGGAGCAGTAGGAGAAGGATCTGACCCTAAAGGTAATGACTCTAACTCTAGGGGTAATGCAGTTAGGACTGGGGGTAACGTGCCTATCTCTGGGGGAAGTGAAAGATCTAGCTTAGTTGGAACTGGAGAGGATGTCTCTGGAAAAGGTAAAGGAGAGGAGTTCTCTTTGCTATCCTCAGCTGTTGATAGACAAATGGAATATTAGTTGATAAAACTAACATAAAAGGGAAAGTTTAAAGGGTGGCTGAACCTGATATTTCTTCCTCTGAGCCTAAACTGGAACTCTCATCATCATCATCTGCTATCTCCACCACTGCCTTTTCTTTGCTTTTTCCTTTTGATTGACTAAGCATAGTGGATAGCCTCTGAGACTTGCGTCTAGGTGGTACTGGAGGAGGAGTAGCTTATTTCTTTTTCTTCAGAGGTTTAGGGGTAGGCTAGGTGATACTTTACCTCTTGCGGGAAGGTGTTGTGGAGGATGGAGTGGTCAAAGTACCTGCAAAAATAGTTTAAATATGTGAATATTTAAAGGAAGTTATAAAGATAACAAACTAAAGCTGTAAACATACTCTTACCTGGATGAGGAATAAGTTCCTTAATCTGCAATTGCCACCACTTATCATAAGCAGTGGTGTACTCAGAGTCTGTGGGAGAAACATGAAAGTGAAGATGTTTCAAACTATCCCTCATCCTCGTTATGTCAACTTTGGTACATGTTTTTGGGTCATCTATGAAAGAGGAAAAACCAGAGGATCTAAAGAAGGAGGGATAGAAAGCTCGAAGCTAAACTGATGGCCGACTAAAAAGGGCATATACCTCTCAAAGGATAATAGAGTACCACCTATAGAGGTAAGGACAAACTTTCCCCCAATTGCAAACAACTTAAGAGTGGTGGCTTGACAGAAAATTTAGGTGTGTATAACTCCAATGAGGGAATCAGGAAAAAGATGAAGCCATCTAGGGCTACCAAGAAAGTCAGAGTCCTTATAGAGATAAGAAGGATTTTCTTTAGGTTTTAAAGAAAAAAGGTGCCTATATATTTCCTAGTGTTTTCTAAAGTAGGTACAAGTAATCAAGGTACAACCTGGGTCAAGTGAATGAGATAAACGAGGAGCAACAACATTGCTTTAAAAGACAGGGAAGTAAGTAAACAACTAGATATGTAAGAGCCACATACTACCGTTGATGTATCCAAAACGCTCTTTAAGACATCTGCCTAGGTTGAAATAGAGGTTTCCTAAAAGGATAGAACCTAAGGCATAATGTTGGCCTTCAGCCAGAGCATAAGCCAAGGGGAGATACTCCAAAGTAGGCTTTGCAGAAGGAGGACAGAAAATAAATTTACACAGAAGAACCCAAAGGAAGTCAACATATTCATCAAAAGTGGGTTCCCCATACCTGGCTTCGTTTATCAAACTGCTATAGCTGTCATAATACCTAGGGGTAATAGAAGAATCTTCAATCAAACAGACCATGTCATCTCTAAGAATGGGAAGACCTGTGAGCATGAATACATCCAGAAGGGTAATGGTCATATGCCCGCTAGGAAAAATGAAGCAGTTGGATGAAGGAGACCAGAAACACAAAGCTGCACTAATAAGAGAGGCTTGGTAATCATTCTTTTCCTTGGAAATATGAATTAGCTGTAGTATTCCAAGCCTCAACCAGAGGTTCTCAAATGAAGGGGCCAGTCTATCAACCCATTGGTTCTAAGACTCCATAGATCTGATCCACGACCTGATAAATGTGGAAGGATCTTTAAGGTCACTTTGGCTGTATAGGACATCTGAAGAAGAACCCAGATAAGGAAGAGAAGGACCGTCCTTAGAAACTGAGGAAGAAGCTCTAGGAGTAAGTGTCAGAGGAGTCCCTTTAGGATGCCTGAAATAGAATGAGCTGCAAGAAGCATATGATTAGATTGATTTGAAAAAAATCAATGGAAGATAGGTTGAATGAAGAGAAAGTAGTATACCAGATTTGAAAATAAGGAGGACAACTGTCAAGGGAGAAATCCTTTATCAAGCTGAGTTTTACTCCCTAAGAGGTAAAAAGGAGGTGGTTAAAAATTTATTGTGAGTAAGAAAGAAGTGATGCAAGCATAGGAAAGTACCTCCCATTTGTCAAGTTCTTTACCAGTGAATTGAGACAATGGAGGAAAGGTAGGTCGTGACTGTTTATATTGAAAATCAATCATCAAGAACCTTGAAAAGAAGACAAGAATTCGGTATAGGTAACAAGAAGAATCATTACCTGATGAGTGGTATGTGGGTCGGAAGAAGGTTTAGAAGAACAAGCAGCTTCTTTGGTCATTTTACTTGAAAAGTCAAAGGAATTGGTGAGAAAATTACCATTACAAAACTAATAAAGGCAAATTAAATACTTTAAAGGTGAGATTGAGCATGGAACAAGCCAAATGTTGATGTTTGGTTAAAAATTTGATGAAAGGAAATATAGGCAGTTCATTTCCTCAAAGGGTGAAGGAATTACATCTATATTAAAAGGCTCAAATAAAAGAATTTATTAGAGGAAATATGGGGGTAATGGCTTAAAATAATTCAAAGAAGCCATTTCATATAATTTCTCCAAAGGGAATTCTTGAAGGAAGTGCACAAAATTGGGTGTAGTGCAGAGAATTTAGAACATACAAAAATAATAGACCAAGCAAAATTTGTTAAAGGAAATCTAGAGGTAATGGGCTAAATTAGCCTCCTGAAGGTTAAAATGTTGCAAAATATTTATTACCTCTAAGGTTTTATGGAATTAAGACACATATATTTGGCAAATATTGCTAAATAAATAGTGAAAAATAATTTTCTAGGGGTAATAAAGTAAATAATATCCAAAGTAAGGGTGAGTATTAAATAAGAATTTTTAAAAGCCATTTCTTGAAAGAAATAAAAAGAAATTGGCTTTAAAAATTATTTTTGGCTAAATTAAAGGATTTTATTTAGTTAATTTCTTTGATTAAAGCCAAAATTGATAAATATAATTATATTTGGCATTAATTGCTAAAATAATTCATTTTTTAGTCCAATTGTGTAAAATTATACAAATTTAGTCTTGGATGCAGTGAGAATAATTTTGTATAAATGTAACAAAAGTTACAAATTTACCGAAATTTACGGTGAAAGTTGGACAACATCTCCCCTATATTTTTAACATACAGTTTTTGTAATTACTTGCAATTAACCTGCACAGAAGCTTTGCATTCAAATTCAACCACAACCAATGCTCAACAGTACAGTTTTTAAATATCAAAGCTTGCGATAAAATGAAATACAAGAAAAGAAGTTTACGTTTCTTTTTGCTATAAACTTTGAATACATATTTTTGAGATCCGAAAGCCCTTGGAGAAGTAGAAAAATTGGCAAAACCGAGCTGAAAAAAGCCTAAACCAGATGCAAAACTGGTTCTGGTTCGGACGAGACTGGTCTGGATAGCTTTGGTTCGGTCGACTTCAGGCTTCTCCTTGCTGTGGAAGTCAATGACGGTAGCTTTAGAGGCAGCAGCGGTGGCGTTGCCACCCTCGTCAGCGCCAGTGATGAGCAGAGCAGCAGCGTGCGGCGGTCCGATCAAGCTGGCGGCGTTGGGCGAGGAGGCAGCGTTCACGCGATGCTGGTCGCGTCGCGATGGCTGGCAATGATGCAGGCGGTGGCACGACGATCTCCTCCGGTGGTATAGGCAGTGGCAACGACTTGATTGACTCCGGTTGGGTGGTGCGCGATGGCTGCAGGAGAAGGAGGAAGAAAGGAAGGAGAAGGGAAAGAGAAAGGAAGGAAAGAGGGGGAGGACGGAAAAAGATGTGATTTTTTAAAATTTAAGTTGGAGAATGAATAAATTTTAGGGTTTTTAAGAGGCTCTGTATTACAAGAAAATTGATTACCTCTAGAATTTAAAATTTGATGTGATGAATCTTTAAAGGGAAATTCATCTGCAATAGAAGGATGTGAGTCTATATAATATTTTTTGGCCCAATTCTATCTATCCAAAACTTGTTCTTGGGCTCATTTTTATTGCCTTTCGAGTCGAGCTTGAGCATAAAGTTGAGGCTGAACGACTTGGTAAAAATTTCTAGTAAATTCATCAAATTGTACTTTAGGCCTAGGCATTTTTTTTGAGAGAGAAAAGAAAAGGAAAAATGTGAAAAAGGGTGAAAAAGTGAGAATTGAAAAAATGGTAAATTTTTCATATAAAGTAGCATTGTTTTGACCCAAGCTAATTATATGAGGGGGGTATTGTTTATATCCAAATATAATTTTGGGTTTACAATTAAAATCTAGGCCCAAATAAAGCCCAAAATCAAGATCCAGCCCGTTCAAACTCATTTGAAGAAAGAAAATGTTGAGTTGAAGCAGGAAGCTTCTAGTGTAACACCCGCACTAAAAAAAAAAAACGTAAGTATGACATATGTAATATATTTTATGCATGCTAGATGGTGGGTTTTAATTAAGTTTAAGATTGTGTTGGAATGGTAGAAAGGGACTAGAGTGTAAGGGCTTGATTGTAGTAATTATAAATTGAGGGACTAGTTGGAAAGAAGAGTGATTTATTAGGGACCAAAGTGGATATTTATGATGATATTTGGGTGTATTTAACTATGTCCATTTATTATTATATTGTTGTTGTTGTTGTTGTTATTATTATTATTATTATAAGTAATTAAGAGATATATATGCAATATAATAATATAATAATAGGTAATAATTATTTACTAAAGTAAAGAAGACTTTAGGGGCTTTTGAAGAGTTTTGATTGGCTAGTTGTTTACATGTATATTTAAATATGTGTGTTAATGGGTGGTGGTGTAGAGAAAGGAAGAAGAAGAAGAAGAGAGTTTGAGAGAAAGAAAAAGAGTGAGCTAGAGAGTAATTTTTGGAGAATTTGGGAGCTGCCATAGGAAGGTTTTGCTTGAGAAGGAGTTGAAGCTTTTGGGTAAGTGATTGGTAATTCAATGCTTACGTATAGAAATTTTCATGTAATTATAATTAATTAACTATGTTGGTTTATGATAGCCATTAAGGTGGCAAGATTGATGAGTATGTATATATATGTATATATTGTTGTAAGATCATTGAATGATTTATT
>CATIWO010533296.1:0-18578 GCA_949673435.1 Macaranga tanarius | reverse complement strand
GAAAAACTTGATTTAATTCTACATATTATTGTATTTATTTATATGTATACCTTATTAATTTTTAGACTTCATATTAGTTATTAATTTTTAGGTGAATTCTTCTTTGTTTGGAGTTATTAGAAAGCATGATATTTTTTTTCTTAGTAACTTTTTCCCCTCAATTACTTGATCAATACCTAGCCGACAAACTATAAAAGATCTACAAGATATTAATTAAAATAGTGTGTTGGTAGACCTTTGATCAAGTCTAGAAATCCATAAAAATATAGCTGAATTTGCTACTTCAATAAAACAAAATTAATGACCATGCATGCATATTGAATTTATATTTAAAATTTGTATTGATGTTCTAGTAATTTTATTATAAAACTAATGAGATGATTAATTTTGTAACATTTTTTTTATGATAGGTACATATGGACATTGATTTAAATGAAATTCAAGATGGTGAATATTTTTATGGAATGACTAACAAAGAAGATGTTGATGAAGAAAAGGAAAATAGCATTAAGAATGACAAAACTCTTCAAAGTGAAGATGGTGGTGACATAGAACCAAATATTGGTATGGAATTTAATTCACAACTTGAAGCATTTTCATATTATAAAAGTTATGCCAAGTTTGCGGGGTTTGGTATTGCAATCAAATCCTCTCACCGTTCAAAAGTTACTTATATTAATTTGTATCGTATTTAATACTATTTCTTTAATTAATATATTTCATTTAAAAATGTGAAAACTGATTTTAATTATTATTATTTTTTGTGTAGATGGACCAACATCTAGTGACTTATCTACATTTAATTTTTTCTCATATTGAAGTTGGTGGTGAGTTTAATTGACCAGATCCTTATTATTTATTTATAACTTAGTTCTACCTTTTATAAGTTATTATTAATATCAAGAGCTAATTATATATATATATATATATATATATATAGATATATTATTTATAGGTTGAATTTTATTGGCACTTCAAGGTGAAAATGCATGTGCGAGATTTATGTAGTATATGCAAGTTAAACATGGCCAAGATAGAAGGGGCAAAAGAATTGTTATGTGCCTGCTTTTGGAAAAAATACAAGGGGACAACATTTATTTTCCTAATGATAATGCTACTTAGACTAGAGAATTTCCTTGGATTGTGAAAAATTGTCTACTGATAGAAATCTGCACTATTTAATTATGCCAATTAGTTAAACTTCTTGTTTTTCTATATATTCAAGTGAGCAACACTTTTTTTTTTATCTTGACACTTGGTTTAGAAGCCTTAATTTGATTAGTTCTTTGATAAAAATATAGATACTTTCTCTCAAACTAAATTTAGTTCTGTGATAGTGGTTGTAATTATGTTGAACACTACTTTTTTCTGTAGATAAATGAAATTTTTATTTTATTTTATTTTATTTTTAAAGAAGTAGTTGTTATCTTTATTAAGAAAAAATATCATACAACATAGAAAATGGAGGTATATGAGAGTTAAAAAAGAGAAAAGCATATTTAAGAGGTGTGAATAACCGAATCTAGATATAGAAGTATCACTTCTTGTCTAATAATAAATAAATAAAATAGAATTATTTCCCTTCTAAGTGAAAAGGAAAGGAAAATGTTTCTAAATAAAAGAAAGTACGGTTCAATAAAATAAAAGAAATAGTATTTAAGAAATTTAAAAGTTCTCTTCATTTTACCTTTTATGGAGGTAACCTGTTTTTCAAATAAATAAAATTAATGAGGTGGACCAATAATATAGCAAGCGTTAAAAGTGAGTGTTAAAAGAGATTGTTCCTAGCATTCCTCAAATGATTTTAGTATTTAAGATGATTATGTGTGTGGCCAAGGCAGAGAGGGTGTAAGAGTGAAAGAAAAGAGAATTTTTAGGGTTCTAATTGATATTTTTATATTAAAAAATTACAATTTGATATAAGAAATAAACAGAGACTTTAACATGTGTTAAGTGAGGGGCCAAAAGTATTAAAAAAAAACTTAATTTTGTACTTAAATGGTCCAAAAAAATGTAAAGGATATATGTGCTCCTCGGTATAAACATTAGGGGCGAAAATACACCTTTACCCTATTTTTAATAATAGTAATATATTATTATTATTGTTATTACTATTATTTTGAAGTGTATTGGAAACCGATAAGATATTAAAAGTATATTCATTGTATACTATAATATATTTACTGTTCATATATTTGTTCCCAACTAATAAATAATTAACAGATATACTATAATATATTATAAAAATTATAATAATAATAATAATTATTATTATTATTATTATTATTATTATTATTATGTTTTAAAATGCATTGGAAACCGATAATATATTGATAAAATATAAGGAAATATGTTCTTACATACTCAACAGCCTTGCAGAATATTTCAGAAGCAGTACCAGGCCATAAGTTGTAGAGAAAGGCCCATAAATTCATTTTCACACACATGTCGAATATAGCAAATTGAGCGTTACAACAGAATTGTAGGATTGGAAGCAAAGAAGGATAAGGACAAAGTTTGTTGTGAAATATTCTTTAGAACTTTCTCGATTTAGCCACCTGCCATTTCTTTGATTGCTGAGGTCTTTGTGTATATACAATACTTTGTATCTTTTTTATTGAGAAAAAGTAAATACAAAAAAACTTCTCCAAAATTTTGCTGATATGCAATTTTGTTCATGGTATCAGAGCACCAATTCTGATCCAGTAAAAGTTTGTCTTGGGATTTTTACAATCCATCAACAAAGATGGCGGAAGAAGGTGTTGATATGAACATAGAAGATGCTGAAGACTCAGTAACTCAATACAATGAAGACCCTTTATTTCTTTAAAACTCAGATCACCCAGGAATGACCCTGGTTACATCACCGTTAATAGAAGGAAATTATCTCAGTTGGAGTCGATCGATTAAAATTGCTTAAGGAGCAAAGCTTAAGTTAGGTTTTATAACTGGAGCTTATGAGCGACCACCTAATGCTTCACCAAAAGCAGATCAATAGGAAAGAGTGGATTGTATGGTGAGATCTTAAATCTTGAACTCCATTTTAAAGGAGATTATAGAAGCCTTCATATACATAAGTACCGCTAAAGATCTATGGAATGAGTTGCAAGAGAGATATGGAGAATGTAATAGGCTTTACTTTATCAGCTACAAAGAGAAATTAGCAGCATAACTCAAGGGAATTTGAAGGTGGAAAAATCATATACAAAGATGAAGAAATTTTGGGATAAGCTCTCATGTTTGATGCCAGTCCCTGTATGTACATGTGTAGCGGCAAAGGAAGTCTCAGATCTAGCTTCATTTAATAGACTAATGCAATTTTTTATGGGACTTAATGACACCTATGATCATGTCAGAAATCGGATTTTAGTCATGGATCCTCTACCATCGGTGAACAGAGCATACTTAATGGTTTTAAGTATGGAAAAATAGAGAGATGTCCATATTATTTTCCCTAAGAAAAATGAGATTATGGTGATGTTTGTGAGAGGACAAGGCACAAAAAGAAAAAATAGAGGAAGAGGTTTTAAGAGAGGCGGAATGGGACCAGCGGGTAGAGAAAATGGTAGAAGTTGTGGAACTAATGACAAGGAACTGTAACACTGTGACCATTACAACATGGATGGCCATTCACTCGATAATTGCTTCAAGATATATGGACATCCTGACTCATATAAAAATTTGAAAGAGAAGAAAGGAAAAAATTTTAGTTGTAATAGGCAGGTAGCAAATATTGTAGAAACACCATTGGACATGGAAGATAAGTACACAACAGCAGGTGCAAAGGGTGGGACACAGATTGTAGACATTGCCTCAATCGTGCAATAAGAGTTGATAAAATTATTAAAGGGAAAGATGCCAGTTGAAAGTAAAACCCATGTGCATTTTGCATATATTAAGGACTTTGCAGGTATGACATCCTATTTTTTTGCTTTTACAATGTTTGATTGCATGAAACCAGGTACCTGGATTTTTAGATATGGGGCAAGTAATCACATGTGCTCAGATTTAAACTTGATGCAAAACACACAACCAACAACTCTCTTCACACCTATGTATTTACCAAATGGCTCAATAAAGCAAGTAAAACATGTACGAAGTGTGAATTTGCACCAAACCTTGCACCTTTCAGAAGTGCTACACATTCCTAATTTTTATTACAATTTGATATATGTATCTAACTTAGCACATATAGTAAAAATCAAATTCATTTTTTATCCAACTTATTGCTTATTGCAGGACCTACATAATGAAGAAACTCTAGCGGTTAGTAAGTTTGTAGGGAAGTTATATATATTAGATGGTTCTTTTTTTTTAAGTAGGAGGACTGAATCTTATAATCAGTTGTAAGCACAAAGAGTGCAGGCAAATTACAAAAAGTCGATCTCAGTTCTATGAATGAAATTTCTAGTAGTATTTTAATTAATTAGCACAAAAGGCTTGGCCAACCTTCACCTACAGTCTTACAACACTTGAATTTTTTAGAGCCACACATGATCAAAACTGTGATAACTACTTTGAAGGAATGTGAAATTTTTCATAAAGCCAAGCAACATAGGCTCAGCTTCCCTACCAACGAAACTAAATCTTCCTAAATTTTTTAATTGTTTTATATATATCTCTAGGGCCCCTATAAAATTCACTCCCTCACTGAAACTCTTTACAGGCTTACCATGGTAGATGACTATAGCAAAATTATATGGACTTTTATGCTTGTCCATAAAACTCAAGTTGTACCTACCTTAAAAGATTTTTTTGCTATGGTAAGAACTCAGTTTGAAAAGAAAATCAAAATTATAAGAACAGATAATGGCATAGAATTTATAAATTCAAAGTGTCAAAATCTTTTAAAAGAGCTAGGAATTATGCATCAAAAGACATGTGTTTATACTCAACAACAGAATGGAGTTGTGGAGAGAAAACATAAGCATCTTCTTCAAATAGCAAGATCACTTATGTTTCAAGCCAACCTTCCTTCTAAATTCTGGTCATTCTCTCTTCTTATAGCCACATATATTATTAATAGGACACCTACATCAGTTTTAAATTGGCACACTCCTTTTGAATTTTTATTTGGCCAAAAACTAAATTATTCAACTCTCAAAATCTTTGGATGCCTTTGTTATGCCACAAATACCTTACCACATAAAGATAAATTTGATACTAAAGCACACAAATGTATTTTCATTGGGTTTAGTCAAGGACAAAAAGCTTATAAAGTGTATGCCATAGACACAAATAAAATCCATGTTAACAGAGATGTTATATTCCATAAAAACATTTTTTCTTACCTCAATTTAAAGGAGCCATCTTTACAAATACCTCTGTCGTTGATCCCTTTTGATTCCCACCTTGAACCATAAACCAACATCATTTCTCATCAACCCACAAACACTACCCTTGAAACCACATCAGATATTGAACAATCGAGATCTCTAAGTGATACAAGAGAAATACTACCAGAAATTCAAAGGAGAAGTACTAGAGTTAAGTCTACACCTACTTGGATGCAGGACTATGTGACCGGTATGGTCTCCAATAAAAGCTTACCAGCTGCTACTGCTGATTCAAATATCTGTAATAAACAAACTTCACAATATACCCTAACTACTTTTCCTTTTCAAATTTCATCAAGTTTAGATATAGCACATATGTCCTTCTTGGCAAACTTATCTAATTTACAGGAACCTTTATCTTATAATCAAGATTGTAAAGACAAAGGTTAGATTAATGCTATACAAAGTGAGTTGAATGCTTTGGTAAAGAATAATACTTGAAAATTGGTGGAGTTACAGAGAGGAAAAAAGGAAATTAGCTCAAAATGGGTGTATAAAATCAAATTAAGGCCAGATGGAATAGTGGATAGGCTAAAGGTGAGACTGGTGGCAAAAGGTTATCATCAAGTGGTAGGGATTAATTATCAAGATAGCTTTTCCCCTGTGGCTAAATGAGTTACAGTCAGACTCTTCCTTGCCATAGCAGCTGCCAAAACTTGGTTTCTGCATCAACTTGATATAAATAATACATTTTTACATGGTACTTTGGAAGAGAAAGTGTATATGATACCCCCAGAAGGATACACAAAAGCTATTCCTGGCCAGGTTTGTAAGTCGAAGAAAAGTCTCTATGGATTGAAGCAGGCATCCAGGTAATAGAATGAAGAATTCAGTAGAAAATTAAAGGCATTTGGTTTTCAACAATCTCAACATGATAATTGTTTGTTTATTAAGCAAGGAGCAGTAACTTTTACAGTATTATTGATGTATATAGATGATGTGTTAGTGGCAGGAAATGATATGGAAGAAATTAAAGCATTAAAGGTTTATCTTCATGAGTTATTTACCATTAAGGATTTGGGAGAAGCTAAATATTTTTTAAGCCTTGAGATTGTAAGAACAAATCAAGGTATATATATATTAATCAGCGAAAGTATACTTTGGATGTGATAAATGATGGAGGATTACTTGGGGCCAAGCCAGGAAAAATGCCTATAGCAAAAGGGACGAAATTAACAGCTGGTGTAGGTGAAAAATTAGATGATCCAGAGAAATATATAAGGTTAATTGGAAGGCTGCTTTATTTGAACTTTACAAGACTTGATATAACTTATGGAGTTCAACAATTAAGTCAGTTTGTTTAAGAACCTACAAAATTGCATTGGATGGCAACTTTACACTCGTTGAAATATGTCAAAGGTTCTCCATCACAGGGGTTATTTTTTCCTGTCACCAATGACCTCATCTTGCAAGCTTGCTTTGATGCTGATTAGGCATCATGCTTAGATTCTAGGAGATCTTTAACAGGCTACTGTGTTTATCTTGGAAATGCTTTGGTATCCTGGAAAATAAAGAAGCAAACTACCATCTCAAGATCTTCTACTGAGGCCGAATATAGAAGTTTTGCTGCCACTATATGTGAATTGCAATGGATTACATATATACTTGCAGATTTCCAGATTAAACCTCTTCTTCCCATTCCACTTTGGTGTGATAACAAGGCAGCGATACATATCACTACGAATCATGTCTTTCATGAAAGAACTAGACACCTTGAAATTAATTGTCACCTGGTTAGAAACAAATACAAAGAGGGTTTTATCACACCACAACATATTAGTTCTCAATACCAACTCGCTAATTTATTCACTAAGGCGCTCGGTGTATCTTAATTCAACAATTTATTGTCCAAGTGGGGCTTGGCAGATTATCACCAAGCTCCCACTTGAGGGGGGGATGATGTTCTTACATACTCAACAGCATTGCAGAATATTTCAGAAGTAGTAGCAGGCCATAAGTTGCAGAGAAAGGCCCATGAATTCATTTTCACACACATGCCAAATATAGCAAATTGAGCGTTACAGCAGAATTGTAGGATTTGAAGCAAAGAAGGATAAGGACAAAGTTTGTTATGAAATATTCTTTAGAACTTTCTTGATTTAGCCACCTGTCATTTCTTTGATTGCTGAGGTCTTTGTATATATACAATACTTTGTATCTTTTTTTATTGAGAAAAGTAAATACAAAAAAAACTTCTCCAAAATTCTGCTGATATGCAATTTTGTTCATATATCAAAAGTATACTCATTGTATACTATAATATATTTACTATTCATATATTTGTTTCCAACTAATAAATGATTAAAAAATACTATAATAATAATAATATTTACAATGTATATTTTTTCTCAAGATAATTATAATTAATAATAGCAAAAATAATCAACATAAATGTACATTTTTTCTTAAGTATAATAGTTTCATATACAGAAAATAAACTAAAAATATATGGAAAGTATACGAAAAATAAATCAAAAGTAAACAAAAAAGACTACTATTTGTGTAAAGAAAAGTAAACCAAAAATAAACAAAAAATCTATATCAAAAAAATTTTATAATTTCAAATGTCAATTAAATTTTTAATTGACATTTATTCAACTTAAGTCAACTAGATCAACAATTAGATAGAATTAGCAATAGAGAGAATAATGAAATCCAAATACCTAAAAAGTTCCATGAACAACAAAATTTTATTTACATAAATGGTCCACTATCTAGCAATCCAGGCATATTGATTTTACGGGCCATAAAAAAACCTTCCCCTAATATTCTTTAGCAATTCAACAAACCTCATTCCACAAAAAATGATAAAATTAATCATCTAACATAATATGGAACTCTCAATTGCTATCTTAAATGATGGACATAAAACTTGAGAAACCAAATCTTGGCCATCCATTTTCAACTGCATCTGTAATAAGTGATGGATGATCAGCCCAGTTGAACAAAGCTCTAGGCGAAACCCCATGTCGAAAGACATAATAATTTCTTCTTCTCTTGCTATCTAATTCAAGCTAATGATAAAGGCTAAGAGAGTTAGTATTTTTCCCCTGATGAAGCTTTGCAATCCCATCTTGCAAGCTCTATGTTCTTGTTCTTGGAGTGCCAACAACAACAACATCATTATCTCTTCTTTTTTTGAAACAGAAACAATGCTTAATTAACATAATAACAAAAGTTGGAAGAACTATAATAAATATGGCTATCAACAAAATATGTTCCCATTCAATCATTCTTTTTCTAAGAAATGCACGATCAACTTCTCTCTCAGCCTATTTTTTTTCAATAAAATTTTAAATGGTGTTTTTAAATCAGGCTTGTTTTTGTTGGAGAATTTGTTTTTTATTTTTTGTATAGGTTAAGAAAGAGACAATGTATCAAGGAGAAGAGATTAATATAACGAAAAAGGCATGGACTAAGACTGGTTCAAGAAAGCTAGGAAGACCTAGATGATAACTACATCGGTCTTGACATTCACAGCATCCGTTCCAACAAGACCCTCTCTCTCTCCAACTTTGGCATCGAGATTGCTCCAGCTAGAACCAAAGGTAAAACTTGGTAATTGATTTTGGAGATAATAAGTTAACCAAAGAAAATATCAAATAAGGAAATTAATTAATTTGAAATAGAGTCTGGAGAAACTAAATTGACAGCGCGACCACCACCACTATCATTGCTGCTAGGATTTTGTTGTCTCTTATGAATGACCACCGTTTGCCACAAATCAAGAGAAGCCAATACGCCATAGAACCAATGGAGAAGAAACATGGTTGGCCTTTGCTCTGTGATTTATTATATTATACAAAAATAAAATCAGATCCAAAAGAAAGCTGTAATAATTTTTAAGCGCTAGCTTGGAGGAGATGTCTAGAAGCGATAATATGCGTTTGATGCCAATAGGGCATGCGAGTAATATTTTTACTCAAATGGAACACGCAAGTAATTTACAAAAAGTTGAGGTTTTTATATAATAAAAGTATAAAAATGGGGCATTTATCTAAAAATCCCAAAAAAACAAATGATACTAGTTTGTAGCCCAAAAAGGCCTAATACAAACCTTAATCCCAAAATATTATAGTAAAAGATAATCAAAATGGTTATAGAGCAACATCTATTAAAATAGATAATGTTATATGAGCCATGAAAGCACATGAAGATATGATGTCAGTTCTAAAGGTACCAAAGGACGTTATAATAAAGATGGAGAGTATAATTTCCAACTTCTTATGGAGTCAAAAAGCAAAAAGTTATAAGTTACATTGGATTCCGATTAGGGGTGTAAACGAGGCTCAGCCAACAGTTCGACGTTCGGCTCATTCGAACTCGTATATTGAATCTCGTTTAATAAATGAGTTGAACTTAAACTATATAAAGTTCGGCTCGTGAAGCTTACGAACAAGTTCGAATAAGAGCTCGTGAGCCGGCTCGTAATTTTAATGTATTAATAATTTAATTTTAGATATATAATATATCAATTTTTATTTATTTAAATACTTTTAAAATATATTATTATAAAAAATCATAATTTTATAGTAACTTAGTAAATAATTTATTTTGAATAATTTTAATTTATACTTTATAATTTTTAATTTTTTTTTAGTTTGTTTAGACTCGTTTAAGCTCATAAACAGCTCGCGAATACTAAGCAGTATAGTAAGCTCAGCTTGAACTCGGTTCGTTTATAAATGAACTAAACTTAAGCTAGCCAAATTCCAATTCGGCTCAGCTCGTTTAGACCCCTACATTGGATGTGCCGGGAGAAACTAGCTAAAGCTAAAGCTCTTGGTGAATTAGGATTTTGCAATTTAAATATTTTTAAGGAATAAATATAAATAAGTATCCCATGATTTAAATATTTTAGCATTAGGGGTCTGTAATTTTTTTTTTTGGTACTTTTGTAACTTGTGGTTTTATAATTACAGCACTTAGTTGAAAAAAATTTATTACAATTTGTAATTTCTCTCTCCTTAAATATTTAAAAATTAAAATTTTAATAAAATTTGATAGCAAATGAAAAAATAAGTCTATCCATAGTAATTTTATATGCTGATAATAATAATAATAAATAATAAATAATAAAAATATTTTTTTCATATTTTTATTTAAAAAAAGATTCTGAACACTATAAAAAATGATATTATTGCTAAATTCATATTAAAATTATGAGAACTTGATTAAAATTAAAAATTAATTTTTTTAAATGTTCAAAGAGAGAGAAATCATGAGTTGTAATAAATTTTATCACCTAAGTGCTATAAATATGAAACTACATATTACTAAAATATCAAAAAATAAAAAAATCACAGGCAATACTAAAATACTTAAACCACATTGTTTTTATTTATACTTATCCCAATGTTTAATTATGCTCTACTTGTAAATTAATGTTGTTGTTTGTTGGAGAACCCTCAAAATTTATGGAGTAAAGTGCTTAAAGGCATCTAATTCCCATTCTTCCTTTACGCAAGCTAGGTACTTAGGTAGAGTTGTCGGCCTTTCTAGGTTTGGAATAGTCTCATACATGGTAGAGAGGCTTTACAAAAAGGTCTTAGATGGACTATTGCAAATGATAGACAGGTTCAAGTGTAAGGTGATTCATGGGTGCCTAAGTTGTAAGAATATAAAGTTCTCTCTCTTAAACCTCCTCATTCTCCTCTTGTCATGGTAGTTAGTTAATGATAAATCAGTCTCTTAGATTTAGAGTAAGCTATAAAATTTATTTTCAAGGAAAGAAGTTGAAGTTGTCCGAGGAATACCATTAGGAAGAGCGAACTAACAAGATTAAAGGATTTGGAATTTTATAAAGAATGACATACACATTGTAAGAGTTGGATATTGTGTTTTAAAAGTTGAGATGGATAGAGAATCGAGTGCTAATACTTCAATGTCGAGTGAGCCCCAACTAAGCGCTTGAAAATCTATTTGGAAGCTTTATACTTTCTTAAGGTTAAATATTTTATTTGGAGAGCGTCTTGAAATATAATTGCTTATAGGCCAGCTATATATATGAGGAATTATACTCCGGATAATATGTGTTTACTATGTAATGAGGCTCTTGAAACAGTAGAGCATTGCTTGTTCTTTTGTACTCGTGCCCATATAAACCAAATGTAATGGGTTCTGGGAGCTTTATAGATTGGTAGCTAGCCTTGGAAAGATTGGAGAAAGAAGTAAGGGAGTCATCCCTATTCGAAAAAGGAGCTATGATCTATATGGCAATATGGAAGGCAAGGAATTAATTTCTTTTTCAAGGGTGTCCTCTTAATTTTATGATTGTTATCATTAAGGTTTAAGCAACATGGAATGAATATAATCACCAAAAAGTGTCAATGTCCTCAGAACTTAAGCCTCTTCAACCTGTTGTGTCTAATGGTGAGTTAGTTAGATCTTTCCAACCTCTAGTGTAGTTAAAATAAACTATGATGACTCTTTTTTTTTTCTGCTATTTAGGAGAAACACAGCATTTGTATGTAGAGACCATAATAATGAGCAAATTGTTTTTGCATGAGGTAAATCCATTTATTATCATTTAGCATTGATTGCTGAAGCATATGCTCTCAAGGTTGCCATCTATTTTGTTGTAGGATTCAAGTTTTGGCGAGTGCAAGTCGAATCAGACGCTTCAGTGGTAGTAGACAACGTCCCAAGCCACAAAGAATTGTCCTTAGGAGATTGAAGTGATAGTAGAGAAGATAAAGTCAATGTGTATTACTGAGGTTTTTTTTAAAAAAAAAAAAAAAAAAAAAAAAAAGCACATTCCTAGAGATGCAAACAAAGTTGCTATGGATATATATTCTTTTATTTGTTTTGGTTTGTTAAGTTGTTTTCCACTTTTCCTCATCAATTATCTGCTTTTTTAGCCACTAAAATAATGAATTATTTAATGCTTACTTTTAAAAAAGCACATGAGGTCACATGTGATCAGTTACTTGTATATATCATTATTTACTAATTTATTTGCTACTCGTATATAAATCTTAAAATGTTTAATTATTAAAAAAATAAAATATTTTGTTTGGTTAAAATTTAAATAATATTTTTTATTTTATAAATAATAAGTTGTGGATTCAATTGATTTTAGATATGTGGCATGCACATATAGTAGAAATTAGTTAATTTTTTAATGCTCGAGCTACTCTATTTTGATGTACGAAGAAAGTGTTTGGTATAACTATTAGACTGTAGCTAATAACTATTTAGTTTTCAACCGTTACAAAATAGTGTTTAATTATTTTTTTTAACAATGACCAATAGTTATTAATAGTTGTTAGGATACCAACCGGCAATCATTCACATCATCTCCAATTTGAAATTTTTCATGACTATTTAAATATATTTCTTATCTATCTAAATATGACTATTTAATTATTTTTATTTATTTAAATTAGTAGATATATTTTTAATAACTTTATAACATTGATTTGCTTTTTCATTATTTTTAAAAAAAAAAATTGAACAACTCTTCCTTTGAAAATATCTTAATTTACTATATTTTTTATATATTAGTATTTTTATCCACACTGCAATATTTATATGTGTTAGGTTTATTTTTTAGAAAAAAGAAGGTACAACAAAAAGATATTATTGTATAATTATATTGCATTTAATTATATTATTCTTAATATTCAAAATCTATAGATATAAAATATATTTTTATAAAAATTAATAAATGTAATTTAATAAATATCTTATGTATTATAATTTGAACAAATAAATAATAAATAATAGTGAATATAACATTTTAAACTTTAGAAATCTAATTATAGTCAATAAATATATAAACAACAATAATTGTAAATAATTTACCAAACATTTAATATTTAATCAATTAACAACAACGAATATCATCTAAGAGTAACAATTATCAACTAACAACAATAGTTATCTAAGAGCAACAGTTATCAACTAATAATAATAGTTATTAACTACAGCTATCAGTAATAATTTAGCTAAACAGACTCTAAAACGATCAAGGCATAGAGGGGTTATGTACTAAAACAATCAAGGCAAAAAAAAAAGTTCAAAGATAGAGAGAAGAGGATTCCTGATCTCCAAACTTCAAAATACTTCAAAATTTTTCTTTAATTTATTAATTTCTAATGTAAATATTGTTATATTTTAATTCATTAATTATCTCAACATTATTTAATTATAAACTTTTTAATTTTTAATTAATTTTTATTCAAAAAAATTCCTTCCTCAATGATGTGCTAGTTTAGCAGGTGTACAAAGTTATCATCAACACTACATGGCAAGAAACTTGAAAGGAATGGAAGTTGATATAAAAAGAATTAAAACAAGAAGGAGAAAAGGAGAATCTATTACCACCTTTTAATAATCATATGTTAGTTTTAAGGCTTATTTGTGAAAAAAATCCAAACGTTTATAGTTTTTTACAATTTAATCCAAACTTTTTAATTTTTATAATTATGTTCCAATTTTCAAAATTTTTGCAATGTTAACACATTAATGAATTTGGTCAAAATTATTTTAAAAAATTTTGAGTGAACAATGAAGTGTCATGCCACCAACACAAAGAGTGGACCCCAATAAACCTTATTACAAAAAATTAATGAATTAATTTATTTGATCAAATTTATTAATGTGTTAATATTGTAAAAAAAATTAAAAATTGGAACATAATTGCAAAAATTAAAAAGTTGTGATTAAATTACAAAAAACTGTAAACATTTGAATTTTTTTCACAAATAAACCTAGTTTTAATTATTGTTAGGTTCCAAAGCATAAATCATGTGACTACCATATGGTACCATCCCAACTGTACCTCTAATTATCATACATAAAGTAAACAAAAAGTACCCAAGAAAATGAAAAACGCGTGTTCAGCTCATCAGCTAACTTAAGTCCAAATCATAATATAGCTTTCCTTGAACATGGGGTGAATTCTTAATACTATATTATATATATATATGTATAAATATAAATTTGGTAAAAGGTAAAAAAAAAAAACAAAAAAACAAAGCACCTGAACTTTAATAAAAAAGCATTTAACACCACAAATTTAATATTGACTCATTGAAACTATAAACTTTTAAAAATAATTCAAATAGACCCTTTAACTAACATTTGACTAACAAAGTTAAATTTTAACTTTTGAAACTATAAAAGATACAAAAAAAAACTCTTAATCTTTTATTTTAGTACAATTAAACCCTAAATATTTTAAAATTTAAAATATTTATTTATTTATTTTTATTAATTAAAATTTTATTTTAAAAATTTATTTGAGTGTAAAATTATTTTTACAAAATTAACTATTTTTAGAAAATTAATTTATTCTTAAAAATTATTTATTTTAAAGCATATATTACTTGTTTTCTTAAAAATAATGTTAAAAAATAAAAATTATTGGCTAAAACTTTTTTAAATGTAAAAATCATCATTAAAAAAGTATTGATCTAAATTATTCTAAAATATATTTTTTTATTCTTAAAAATAATTTTAGAGTGTAAAAATTTTTAATTTTATAAAAATTATTATAAATAGGGATGATTTTATAGGAAATAATACGAGAGATTCAGTCCATAATAAGAAAAAATCATCCCAATTCAATATTTGAAGGATGAAAAGCAAATCATTTTATAATAATTTTATATAAATAAAAAATTGTACCCTCTAAAATTATTTTTTAAAAATAAAAATATATAGCGTAGAATAATTTAGATCAATAATTGATTTTTAATGATAATTTTTACACTTTTTAAATAAATCATGCTAGTAATATTTATCCTTTAAAATTATTTTTAAGAAAAAAAGTAACATGTACTTTGAATAAATAATTTTTAAGAATAAATTAATTTTTTAAAAAAGTTAAAGTTTTAAAAATAATTTGACACTCTAAAATAAATTTTAAAATAAAATATAACTAAATAAATATTTAGGGTTTAATTGTACTAAAATAAAAGATTAAGGGTTTTTTTTTTGTACCTTTTATAATCTCAAAAGTTAAAATTTAACTCTATTAGTCAAATGTTAATCAAATGGTCTATTTGAATCATTTTTAAAAGTTTATGGATTTCGATGAGTCAACATTAAATTTATAGTCAGCATTAAATTTATGGTATTAAATGCTCTTTTCATAAAAATTCAGGGGCTTTTTTTTTGTACCTCTTGGCTCTTGCCTACTAATTTTAGAGCCAAGTACGGCCTTACATATTGCGTGAAAGCATATGTTTATTTTTCTTGTCGTGTCCACGACTGCACAACAGATTCCCCAACAAAACAAGTCTATTGACTATATTTACACAAGGGGCGCTGATGGACGTCGATCGTAAAATGGGGGGACGAAAATGCCCCCACTTTACAGGGGAATTTATTCTTTTATTTTTTATTTTTTTTGGGGCAAGATCGATATTAAGTGCGACGCCAATGTTTTCCCAAATACAAAACTACCAATAATAAAATAAAATGGGCCACTTAATAAAACTTAGAACACATACAAATAAATATTCATATGTGACCCTACTATATCTATATTCCACAATAAACTAGATTTTCCCATCAATGAATTAGCATTGGAGTTTTGTGTCCACCTTTAATATCTAAATGGTAAATATTTAGTTTATAGTATTAACACAAATTATGGGATGAATGCATAATTTTCATAAAAATAAAATTTCTTTCTTAAATTAAAAATATTATAATAAATAATTTTCTTCCACTTCTTCTCAAAACAAAATTGGTTTTTCAGTCAGTCTATTATTTACTGCAACTGTAATTTAATATTATTTTTGTGAATTTAAATCATTTAAAAATATTTTAATATTATTTTGGTTAAATTATGATGTCAAAAATTTTCATTAAAAAAAAAGACTAAAAGCATTCATATTAATCTTAATACACTTTTTTTCTTTTGAAAATTCCAAAATTGATTTATATTACCTTTTAATGCATGAAGAAATTTTTTATTTGGCTACTCAACTTTCGAGTCTTAATACACTCGTTTAATTTAACAAACCTACTAACTATTATAGCAAAAATTTGTCTAATTTTTGTCACATTATTATTAAAATTAATTAAATAAAATATTTAAATTGTATATTATATATTTTAAAATTATTGAAGAATAAGTTATTAAATTATTAAAATTACTGAAGAATGAAAACCTATTGACGAAAAAATTAATGCCTACAAATCCACTAGCAGCATTATTTTATGTTGACTCAAAGACCAAGTCAACCCATCTAAATAAGTCTAATAACATAATTAAATTATCCATTCTTCATCAATCAAAACCACCCAGAATTATTAGCAATGAAAAAAAAAAATTCCCAATTCACAAAAAAAAATTCCCAATTCACAAAGCTTAGTCCATTACGATTAGAGATCATATCAAGTTTCAACTAGAAACGAAATCAGGATTTTACGTTTTTTTTTTTTTTCTTGTAAATTCATCCGGTTCGAGGTTACGGAAACCGGAGGCATGAGATGAAAGGAAAAAAAACATGAAGTTAACTAAATACGAACCTAATTCAAGCCATGGTAGTTAACTAAACGACAGAAACAATACCAGAAAACCACGACTCATCCAGCTGAATTATTTACAGAACTACCATAATCAATCATATTATTCTACACTAACCCGTTAGTCATCATCTTCTTGAACTCATCGAAATTGACGTTACCGTCGCCGTCTTGATCAACCTGACGAATCATTTTAACACATTCGCTAAAACTACAATTCAATCCTATCCTTTTCATGACGGCGTGAAGTTCTTTTGCTGAGATCAAACCATTCTTATCAAGATCATACATATCAAACGCATCCTTCAGCTCTTTATTTCCGCCTGCACTAGCGCCGCTGCCTCCTCCGTCTAATCCGCCGCGCTGAATGAAGTCTACGAACTCGTCTAAATCAATGTGGCCGTCTCCGTCCTTGTCGAACTCTTGCATCATGCACTGCACGTCGTCTTTGGATACTTTGGTTCCGAGTTCAGCTAGGCTTTGTATGACTTCGTCGTTTGAGATCTTTCCGTCGCCGTTTTTGTCGAATTTGTTGAATATTCTTCTTATTTCTTCCAGTGAACCGACTAAACAATTAGGGTTTGATTTCGCCATTACAGCGGAAAAAAAGAGACTGTATAATTGACTAAGCTACTGTTATGCGTTGTTTGGCGAGCAATGCATATATATAGAGATAGGCGTACTAAAAACGCGGTTTGAACGCGCTTTTTAGATAATTAATTATTATATTTTTTCCCATATTCAAAAAAAATAATTGTTATATTTTTCCCCGCCAAACATGGACTTTTTGGAAGTGGGAATTATTTGGTGTAAGGAAGAGTAGGAGTGTTTGATGATGTGGAAGAATATGGACCGTTAGATGAAATAATTATTTTAATTATTGTTGGGATGGGTGACGAGATGTTGATGGAACAGCAGATTGTTTGTATTTAATAAGTAAAAGTATATACTTGTTCGCATTCGAATAAAATTCGGAAGTAGAAAGGCGCGTAGAGTAAATTTGGTGATATCTATTACTTTTTTTTTTCGCACACAATATCTATTACCTTCTATACAGATGTCTAAACGAACAGAGCCGCTCGAAAATAGCTCGGAACTCGACTCGTTAAAAACTCGTTGGAACTCGTATATTGAAGTTCGTTTAATAAATGAGCCGAACTCAAACTATGCAAAACTCGACTCGTGAAAACTCGTGAACAAACTCGAATAAGGACTCACGAACCGGCTCATAATTTTAATATATTAATAATTTAATTTTAGATATATAATATATAAATTTTTATTGATTTAAATATTTTAAAAATATATTATTAAAAAAATTATAATTTTATAATAAATTATTTAGTAAATAATTTATTTTAAATTATTTTAATGAATAATTTAAATTTATACATTGTATTTTTAGAAATTGTTTTAGCTCGTTTAAGCTCGTGAACAGCTCGCGAACACTTAGCGGCCTAATGAGCTCGGCTTGTTTATAAATGAACCAAACCTGAGCTAGCCAAAGTTCAGCTCGGCTCGTTTACACCCCTACTTACAACTACGAAGATGTAGCAGCAACTTTTGCAATCAATGCAAACCATGCAAACTAATATTATTTGCATATGTAATATCACACAATTATTTCTTAATTACTTTCTACACATCTCTCGGCTTATACAAACTAAAGACATTAATAATCACCTCATAGAAGTGTATAAATATAGATATGCACGTCATCATAGGTGGCCACGGGCCGGTTTCAGCCTGGAACCGAAC
>CATIWO010533205.1:0-18641 GCA_949673435.1 Macaranga tanarius | reverse complement strand
TATATGTATGGTTGTATTAATAATTACTTATTAAGTCGCAAGCCCATTCTTTTGTAATTGTGGTTTTTCATGTTAGTTAGCCTAGCTTGAAGTACTTGTTTTGGACAAAGCTTGAAGCTTGGTATAGTTGAAAGCTCAGGTGGGACAACCGCGTACTTGATGACAACATTTTCATCCATCCACATGAGCATTAGCATTTTGGGATTTTTGTATTAAGTTCATGTTTGTTTTTACATACATATATAAATTATATGTACATCGTATAAACTAATACTTTAATATATATATATATATATATATATATATATATATATATATATAAAGTATCTTTTCATCAAATAAAATTTTACTATACATATTTTGTTCTATTATTGGTACACGTGTATGTGGTACCTGGAGGGTGCTACATAAAGCTTCTTGTAACTTCCTCCAAAACTGAGATGTGAATTGTGCTCCCTTATCAGAGTTAATAGGCATTGGCACTCCATGAAGATGTACAATTTGCTCAACATACACCTGTGCCAACTTAGATACTAAATAAGTAGTCATTACTGGTAAGAAGTGTGCTGATTTGGTCAGTCTATCCACAATCACCCAAATAGAATTATACTGCCTTTGGGACCTAGGCAATCCAACCATAAAATATATAGTGATTCTCTCCTATTTTCATTCAGGAATTGGGAGTGGCTGCATCTTACCTAAAGGCTTCTGATGTTCTGCCTTCACTTATTGACAAGTCAAACACTTAAAAACAAAACCTGTCACATCTTTCTTCATGCTTCTCCACCAATAATTTCCCTTAAAGTTTTGGTACATCTTAGTTGAACTAAAATGTACAGTATATGCAACATAATGAGCTTCTGCTAAAATTTCCTGCTTTAAGTTCTCCACATCAAGAACACACAATCTACCATTAAGTCTAAGAACATCCTCTTCATCAAGTACAAAATCTGTTGGACATCCACTATGGATGTTTTCCATAATCTTTCGAAACTTAGGATCTCATCTTTGGGCTGCCTTAATCCTATCGAACAATAAGGAACAAACTCTAATACTGGCCAAAAGGACTCCTTCATCAAAAATCTGGAAAAATACCCCTCGATCCACCAGATCATACAACTCTTTAATCATAGTTCTCCTTTCCGTACTAATATGAGCCAAACTATATGAAGACTTTTTACTTAAGGCATCTGCTACCACATTAGTTTTTCCTGGATGATACTAAATAGAACAATCATAATCCTTTAACAGTTCCATCCATCACCTCTGCCTTAAATTTAAGTCTCTTTGTTGGAAATTGTATTTCAAACTCTTATGATCCATAAAGATCTCACATGTCGCTCCATACAAATAATGCCTCTAAATTTTTAATGCAAAAATCAATGCTTCCATCTCCAAATCATGAGTGGGGTAGTTTTGCTTATGTTTCTTTAATTGTCTAGAAGCATAAGCAATTACCCTTCCATTTTGCATTAAAACACACTTCAAACTAACTCTGAAAGCATCACAATACACTGTAATACCTTTATTACCCGAAAGTAAAGCCAACACTAGTGTTGTGGTCAAACACTCTTCAGCTTCTGAAAGCTATTTTAACACGCATCTAGCCAAATGAACTTAGCATTCCTTTAGGTCAAACGAGTCAATGGGGCTGCTATCTTAGAAAAGTCTTGAACAAATATTTAATAGTACCTTACTAAACCCAAAAAGCTTCATATCTCAGTGACTATTTTAGGCCTTTCCCAGTTCATAACTGCTTCCACCTTCCTCGGATCTACCTGAATTCCATCTTTGGACACAATATGTCCTAGCAATGCCATACTTTCTAACCAAAATTCACATTTAGAGAACTTAGCGTAAAGCTGATGTTCCCTCAATGTTTGCAAAATCATCATTAAGTGATAAACATGCTTTCCCTTTGATCTCGAATATACCAAAATGTCATCAATAAATATAATGAAAAAATGATCTAAGGAAGGCTTAAAGACTCGATTTGTTAGATCCATAAAAGCTGTCGAAGCATTAGTAAGGCCAAACGACATCACCAAAAACTCATAATGACCATACCGTATCCAAAAAGTAGTCTTAGGTATATCCTCCCTTCTAATCCTTAACTGATGATATCCCAACCTTAGGTCGATTTTAGAAAAACATTTACCACCTTGCAATTGGTCAAACAAATTGTCAATTCAAGGAAGAGGGTATTTATTACGTACAGTCACCTTATTTAACTACCGATAATTAATACACAGCTGAAGTGAACCGTCCTTCTTCTTTATAAACAGGACTGGTGCACCCCACGGTGATGTACTAAGTCTGATGAAGCCTTTATCAAGCAACTCTTGAAGTTGCTCTTTCAACTCCTTTAATTCTGCAGGCGCTATCCTATAAAATGGCATAGATATAGGAGTAGTACCAGGAACCAAGTCAATGCAGAATTTAATCTCCCTATCAAGTGGTACCCCTGGTAACTTCTTAAGAAATACATATGAAAACTCTCTCACTACTGAGACATCCTGCACATTACTAGAGTCCATCAAAAGATCTTTAACTGATGCCAAATATCCCAGACATCCACGCCTAAGCAACTTTCGTGCTGTAATGGCAGAAATCAAATTAGGTGGAATGGCTTACCTATCTCCCACAAAGCAAAAATTTGTGTCACCCGAAATTCGGAACACTACTTTCTTCTCTCGAAAATCCAGGGTGGCATAATGATTTGCTAACCAATCCATACCTAAAATGACATCAAAACCCAAAACTAGTAACACCATCAAGTTTGCTACCAATTCCCTTCCTTTAACTACCACAAGACATGAATGAAAAATCAACCTCACCTCCACAGAATCACCAAGCAATGTATCAACATACATGGGTTCATGCATCTCTTCTAAAAGAACACCAAGTTTCAATACAAATGTTGGAGAAATAAAAGAATGCGTGGCACCAGGATCAAGTAATACTATAGCTTAAAGATTGTTGACTAAAAGTGTACATGAAACCACATCATTGGATGTCTGTGCATCCTGAGGTATGAGAGTAAAAATTCTAACATGGCCACGTCCAGCCTGATGAGAACTAGAAGCCTGATTCTGCCCTCAATTTCCAGATCTACCCCCAAAATGTCTTCCACTAAAACCACGGCCTCGCTGGCCACCATACTGATGACTGCCTTGTGAACCAGATGGCGCTAAGAATTCCTGAGGCTGTTGAAAGATAGGCTGCATCATATTGGCGGAGGACTGCTGGGGCATAGGCTGCTGATACCCTGCCATTAGATAATCTCTGATCATGTGTCCAAACTGTTCACATCTAAAATAAGCTCTTGAAGGGATGTAGCAAGAACCTTGATGAACTCTGCCATACTGCTGACAGGCAGAAGGAACTAATCCTGTACTACTATGTCACGAGCTCTGGCTACTACCACTGCTGGCTCCAGACCCATAAGTAGTACCTCTAAACTGTCTTTAATTGGGTCTCCTATTGAATCAGTTCCTTTGAGATTCACTACCTTGACCATACCTAGGTACAAACCTTATTTATTGTGAAGGCTATTGTACAGGCCTATCTTCATGATCACCACTAAGGATAACACCCTGCTCAATGGAAATTTACTCTAACTGCCTTGCCCTATCTACCAGCTTAGGAAAACTGTCTCCACAACTAGCAGTCAGAGAAATGATATCATACCCCAAGCCTAATACATATTGGTAATTCTTCCTCATCTCCTCCTTTTCCATCTCTGGAGAAAATTGACTTAGCCTCACAAAATCAGTAGTATATTCATCTACTATCTTACTATCTCTGCGCAGATTCATGAACTTTGCTCTTAAAGCCTCACTGGCAGCAAAAGATAAGAAATAACCCGTAAACATTTACCTGAACTACGGCCAAGTCATAACCCCCACAAGTGGCAGAACATGCTCCCTATACCAGTCCTTCACCACCTCTCGCATAGACATCTCTATAAGACCCACTAATTGTAACTCTGGGCACCCCAACACTCTACCCCTTATCTCAACTTGATCTAGAAATTCTAATATCTCCTGGGGCTTAATGCCATCAAATTCTAGAGGTGGAGTAAGTCTCGTATAATTAACTGCCATGTGAGAAACCTCATCTTATTCTGGTGCCTGAGCAGGCTGCTGTACTGCCCTCTGTTGTTATTATGACATCATTTATTGCATCAAAATCATGGAATCTCTAATGGCTGCATTATTTTCTTGCATACTAGTCAAGAAAGCTTGCATATTAAAATTAGCATGTGTTACCTCTGGCTCAAGCTCTGCTGCCTGCCTAGCCCTTTGGGCTTTGCGCCTACCACGCCTCCTTACGGCAGCATCAGGGGCAAGTGCCTCGTCATGCACCGAGGCCTCATCCTAAGCCTCCTGATCGACTCTAGCAAGAAATTAAGCTCCCCTATTCATTCTAAAAAGAGATATATAGATTATATAAGCACAACCTAAAAGGACACGCAACACTAACAACAAGGATGACATACAAAGACGAAAGGAATCCTAATTTTTCCACAGTAACCACTAGAACAACACTTGAGGTCCTGAAGACGTGAAAAGAATGCTTTGATACCACTTTTGTCACGACCCAAAAGGCACGTGACCGGCACGTGAGAGATGGAAGACTAAACCTCCACATCCAACGTAAGCCTGACAATAATAATTACATCCACCAAAGCACCACAATAAAATCTCAAGATGCAGATATAATATAACATATTAATAAAATATCTACAAAATATACATGTGCAATAAAATCCTTAATATAATGTGAATCAAAGATAACAATTAATAATTGTGGAGAGGAATAACTATAGAACCCAAAAACAATATAGTAATAATACTATAGTAATAATAAATAAGCCCTAAAGCTCTCTTATACCAATAATGACCGCGAGGAATAGCTCACTAACAGACCGGTCATGACCGCAGGGAATAACTCACCACAACTCGATCATACTTAATCGTCCAAATATCAATAAACAGGTCCATAACTACATGGAATATCTCATCCTGAACCGCACGACCGTGAATCTCATAATCATATCATATATCAATATATAAGTATATAAAAATAAATATAACTAGTACCAGTGCGCATCTAGTCCTGATGAATGCCCATCAGGCAGCAGGTTTTACAGCATCCATCTCCACACAATCACAATCACACACATAAAATTCATAATGATAATGCTTGATGCTTTCATGACTATGCTTATATACTATTGATAACAGATGAGTGATATTAACTTACCTGACTGACGTGCAGTCCTAACTAGGCCTCTAGACGATGGCCCTACTCCGGAAGAATCTATAATTAAGATTAATAAAATAATATCAGAACTTATTTCCTAACGTTTAGAATTCTAGATTAGACTCCCAACTATGATTAACAACTAGAAGCATAAATTACAAGAAATCTACCAAAAATTCGGCAGAACCTCCCTTAAAATAATAGACATCTCCTTACTAAAGTAGAGCCAATCTTGTAAAAAAAATAATTACACTTCTAAACACAATCACAATTGGAGCTCAGCTTCCCACTTAAATATAACTGAGACTCACCAGCACAATTCACAAAATAAATACTTCATTCAACTCAATTATTATATAAAATATTCAATTAATTATCACTATCAATAATAGAATTAATCAGCTCAAAATCACAGTCGGAAAACAAAAATTCCAACACAAACACAACTCAACATAAACCTTTCAAGATTTTTAATTCACAATCTAAAGGGAATTTGATAAAATCACCTAAACAAACATTAATCCACATCATCTCTAGAATTTATTAAAAATACAATCAACTTCTGATCACCATCGGAATATTCCGTCACCGTTGCAAGAATATTCCGCCGACGACGGAAAAATACACATCCTACATCAACAGAAAGATCTCAACACCAATTCCATTTTATCCAACTACACCAAAGTCTAATTCTTACTCTAAGGCATATAATTGAAGCTTCACACATCAAAACCTAAAAACACAATTACCTCAAATCGAGGTGGCTGTCAATGTCGATCGGTGAAATTGACGGAGAGAAAACGTTGCCCAGAGGATGATGAACACACCGGTACCAGCGAAGACGGTGACAGCGGCGGCGGCGTCAGTCTCTTTTCCTCCTTGCCCGATGGAAAGAATTGAAGGAAGAGATAAGGAAGTGGTTGGCTGGAGGTGGGGAGCTGCTGGCTGTTTAAAATATTGTGTGTGTGTGTGTATATATATATATATATTAAGGAGTGAAATTATCAATTTAAACCCCTCCTTAAAAATGATTTATCAAAATAACTCTCAAACTTTAAATTTAATCACAAAAATACAAACACAATTATATAAAATTATACGGTGTTACAATAATAATATAATATTATAGTACCCATAAATAAATGGTGTAGACATCAAATGTGCAGACAAGATTTCGATCCCTGCCCCATGATTCTCTCCCTTGTAGTAGGGATTTAAACCACTTTAATTGACTAAAAAAAAAAAAAGATAATAAAAAAAGATAATAATAATAATAATAATAATATAATGTCATCTTATGTAGAGGTCACTTATCACATATCTTAATATTTTTTTACTATATATCAATGCCTTATTATTTGTATACTTTCTAAACAAACAATTATTGAAAAATGGAGTCATCTTTACCTTCATTTTGCAATTGTTTCGTGTTATTTTCCATGCTCATACTCTGTCATTTGATCATAGCATTTTCTTATTCTTCTATAGAGCCACGCTGCCATGATGATGAGAGATCTGCCTTGCTGCAATTCAAGGATAGCTTTCTCAGTACCAATAGTTGCTTTCGTTATTTTCCTGATGGTTTGTATCATGTTTTTGGTATTGCAAAAGTTGAAACATGGAAATTAGGAGAGAGAGGTGAGTGCTGCTCGTGGGCTGGTGTGGAGTGTGACGATAAAACCAATCATGTCATAAGCTTGAACCTCAGCAGCAGTTGTCTCTTGGGTTCTATCGACTCCAACAGCACCCTCTTCAACCTTGTTCACCTTCAAAGGCTTAATCTTGCTTTCAACAACTTCACCTATTCTCAAATACCACCAGAAATAGGCAGTCTCTCAAGCCTAACTCATCTCAATCTCTCCTATTCGACATTCTCTGGCCAAATCCCACCACATATCTCTAATCTATCCACCTTGGTTTCTCTCGACCTATTTGATAATGATGGCTTGAAGCTTCATAAGCCTGCTAGTTTGAGCGGCCTAGTTCGACACATGATTTATTTGAAGGAACTTCATCTGTCAGGCGTAGACATTTCTTCAAGGGTACCAGCTGATTTCTTGGCAAATTTCTCATCTTTAGAATCTCTCCGTCTTGGTTGGTGTGGATTGATTGGTGAATTTCCAATAGCTATTTTCCAGCTTCCAAATCTGAAGATGCTTGATCTTAGTTATAATCCAGAGCTTACAGTTCACTTGCCTGACTTCCAATTCAGGAGAAGAAGTCTACTCAAGTCATTGAATCTCATGAGAACGAATAGTTGTGAAGCGATATCTGCTTCAATTGGAAATTTTGGCTCCTTGGAAGAGCTTTCTCTATCCAACTGCAATTTCAACACAGAGCTCCCTTCAATTTCTGCAGTTGGAGCCATGGTTCATTTGAAGCTACTCCGCCTGTATAACTGCAATTTCACCTGGCAGTTCGCTTCTTCAATCGGAAATCTTGTCCACTTGATGCAACTTGAAATCGAAGGAAGCATCTTCTTGACGGATCAGATTCCATCGTCGTTGGGTAATCTTACGGAGCTTGTTTCTTTAAGCCTCTCATATAGTCACTTCAATCCTCGCAGCGCAAATTCTCATTCTTCTTCTTCTTTATGTTGGATTGGTAAGCTTACCAAGCTAACTCATTTGGAACTTTATGGCAACAATTTGAATGCTGAGATCCCCTATGAGCTCATGAACCCCACTTAACTTTCTGTATTGCATATGTTCGATTCTCAACTTACTGCTCCAATCCCACCAAACCTTATGAACCTGACCTCATTATTTGACATGGACCTTTCATTTAACAACTTGGAAGGCCCAATTTCTTCCAATTTATCTGATCTCCAGAGTCTCCAAAATCTCAACCTTCGCTCAAATAAGTTGGTCGGCACTGCTGAGTTGGCTATATTCTTTGAGCTCAAAAATTTATTTGTATTGGATTTGTCATTCAATAATTTGTCATTGACCACCAAAACTCTCAGTTCAAATGCAATCTCTTAGAGTTTCCCAGCTTCATGCACAACCAGCATCATCTGTTGAAAGTTCTAGATCTTTCCTCCAACAGAATTACTGGCCAAATTCCTAAATTAGGAACATCTTCTTCTTTGGACTATTTGAACCTTTCTTATAACTTTTTAACTGGTTTAGAGCAACATCCATAATTTTTCCAAAACTGGTCTCAACTACGTACAATAGACCTTAGATATAATATGCTGCAAGGACCTCTCCCATTGCCAGCGTTGTCTACCATTGACTACCTAATTTCTCACAACAAATTGTCAGGGGAGGTCTCACCTTCCATTTGCAATTTGAGTTCCCTTCGAATTCTTGATTGTCCTTCAACAATTTGAGTGGCATGCTTCCCCATTGTTTAGCCAAGTTTAGTGATTCCCTGTCATTATTGGATCTCAAAAGAAATAACTTTCAAGGAAGCATTCCGTCAACATGGAGCAAAGGATGCCAACTGAAAATGATCAGCATCAGCCATAATCAATTACAAAGGCATTTACCAAAATCATTACTCAACTGTTCAGTTTTGGAGTTCATTGGTTTTGGTCACAACCAAATAATTGATACATTCCCTTCATGGCTAGGAATTCTTCCAAAGTTGAGAGTTCTGATTTTGCGATCTAATGGTTTTCAAGGTGCAATCAAGGACTTTCGACCCATTGAATTCTCCAGCCTTCAAGTAATTGACTTGTCTCATAATAACTTCAGCGGAAAGCTGCCATTGAAGTACTTGGGAGTATGGAATGCTATGACATTCATAAACACAAGAAGGATGGCATACATGGAGAAAGATTTGAGACCCGAGAATTGGTGGTTTTATTACGCACATTATGGCTCCTTTGGTTACACAATGACATTGTATAACAAAGGATTGGAAATGAATTATGAGAAGATCCCTAACATTTTCATTGCCGTAGATTTTTCTAATAACAAATTCGAAGGAGAGATTCCAGATATCATCGGAAATCTTAAAGGGCTTCAATTGCTTAATCTTTCCAGCAACATTCTTAATGGTCAGATACCATCTTCTTTGGCGAATCTGAAAGAATTAGAATGTATGGACCTTTCCAATAACCAGCTCTCAGGACATATTCCGATGCAGCTCGGGGAACTCACTTTCCTTTCATCATTGGATGTGTCTTTCAACCATCTTTCAGGGCCTATACCGCAGGGAACTCAATTTTGCACTTCAATAACAAGTCATACGAAGGGAACCCAGAATTATGGGTGGATACTTGGACAAAGCAATGTGGAAACTTCAAATCCCTGCCACAAGTGCAGCCTACATCTCTCACAAAAGATGAAGCCTCAGGATCTGCATTTAAAATAAATTGTTTGACAGTTTCAATGGGATATGCAAGTGGGCTCGTAGTTGGAGTGGTTGCTGGAAATGAGTTCACCAGAAGAAGAAAACATGAATGGTTTGCAAAGAAATTCGGAAGGAAACAGAGGAGGCAGCAAAATGGAAGGACAAGAAATCGAAATTAATTGTTGTGTCCATATTTTCTAGTACAATTACTGTTTTATATTTTCTTGTGTTTGCAAGCATTACTATTTTGTATTCACTTTTCTTTTATTTTCTAATAAAGGAGATAGTGGTGCCGTCACCATATTATATTTAAGCTTATTGAACCGTATACGAGTTTCTTGTCTCGTCTTAAAAATATAACTAATAATTGTGCCCTAACATTTAAGTTTGGTCATCAGACCAAGGCATGTGATTAATGGATTTAAAGAAGAGATTTCAGATGTTAATAGGATTCATTTATTTAATCTTTCCAACAACGTACAATCGCATGCATTTAACCAATTTGAATGCTTGGAACTGTAAAGGAAATACAGGTTTTTTGTTTGATTTTTGCGAAGCAACAACAAGACAGGAAGAAGAAGAAACAAAATAAACCTGAACAAACCCTTTTAACAAAGCAAGGCCTATTAAACAATGGGCTTTAAGTTTCCACTTAGGTACACTATGCTTTAATTCAATTTCTTCCAAATAGATAAAATAAAATAAAATTAGCAAATGCTTTAGGAGAAGCAGTCGTATAAATCAATAAGTAATGAATTTTTAAGATGAGAAAATTGATAGGAAATCAATGCATTTGATATCCCATATATAGCTAATTAAATATTATTCATAAATTAAACTTATGGAACTAATATATAGAGAAGGCGAATATACATATATAGTTAATTAAATATTATTCATAAATGAAACTTGACGTACATAAATTCAAATTTTTAAGTTTTTAATTTTTTTTTGAAATGGATATCGATGCCTTATATTAAAATCAAATTGAAATTTACCTAATTTAAATAATCCAAATTGAAACTTTAGAGATATTACATTTACAGTTTTAGAACGACTATTCCTAGATAATAATTACCTTGGTCTAAAATTCATAAGCTAACTTGATCTGGCTATAAATGTTTTATAATATGCAGTATAATTACCTTTTGACAATTAAATATTTTAAGCTCAATTTGCAAGTCAATTTAGAAGTTTCCTCATAAAAAGCATCCTAAAAACAAAGAAATGCACAACAAATCCCCATGGCATTAGAAGAATTAGATTAAAAAGGGAATAGATACAACCATTTGTAGCTGAAACTTTTGAAACAAATGAGAAGTGGAGATTCCATTATCAATCACTTGAAGCTAAAGAAAGCAGTTGCCTTGCTATATATATATATATATATATATATATATATATATATATATATATATTGTTTGCATTTCTTAGTCCCATTTTGCTTACCTCTTATCTACTTGTTTTGTTTCCTTGCTTTCCTCACATTTGTTTCAAGAGTGATGCTGCGTGTAGCGCAATAATCAAACATATTAATTATTTAACAGGAACCACAATCTCAATTCAGAGATTAACAACATCAATCCAGAAATTAATTCTCAGTCCAGAGAAAAGAAATAAGCAAAGCTTAATTTGATTAATAATAATTGAAAAGATAATCGTCTGCAAACCCTAACATTAACTATTTATAGTTTAGGAAATAAAAGGCTAAAATATGAATAATTAAATAGAATCTCAAACAAACAAAACAACTTCATAAAATTTGTATTCTCTACCAACACACGAAATATGGGCGTGTCCCAAAAAGTACGGGCGTGTTTGAAACATAAAAATATGGCAGTACAAAATACGGTTCCTTACACGGTTGTGCCTTATGCCGTGTACCTCTCTGTCCATTCTCAGCATCTAAGATACGGACATGTTGGATGATACACGGGCGTGTATCGTGTCCTCATCATTCACCTCCACTCACAAAGAACTCGACCTCGAGTGATTTTCTGGATACCCAAGGCTCATATGGCTGAAATAAAGTGATGTTTGCAACATTGAATGTCTTCAAAATCTCCATCCATTTCGGTAAATCAATAATATAAGTATTGTCATTGATCTTCCGAACCACCTTTTAAGGTCCATATTTACATTGTTGTAGCTTGTTATGCCCACCTCGCATCCTTTCTTTACTAATGAACACCATAACCTCATCTCTCACATCAAAGACCTTGAAACGCCTATGTTTATCTACCTCAGTATTGTACTTAGCATTAGCTTGCTCCAGCTTATTTTTGACATCCGTTTGCACCTCTTGAACCTGCTTTGCTAAGTCACTAGCTACCACTCTAAGACCAGGCACCTTTGGAAGCTTCACTAAGTCCAAAGTATGGTTAGGACATTTCATATACACAACAGAGAACGAAGATCTACCTGTAGCACTATAAAAAGTGTTATTGTAGGCAAACTCTGCTTGTGCTATAGCAAAGTCCCACTGTTTAAGTCGATCTATGCAAATACTTCGAATCAGATTACTCAGTGTCTTGTTCACCATTTCTGTCTATCCATCTATCTGTGGATGTGCTGTACTACTGAAGTTAAAAGAAGAATCAAACATCTTCCAAAGCGTCATCTCAAAATGGCTAAGGAACTTAGTATCATGATCAGAAGTGATACTCTTTGGCATTCCATGCAATCTCATAACCTCCCTAAAGAATAGTTTGGTTGTAGAGGATGCATCTGCAGTCTTCTTACATGGAAAAAAATGTGCCATCCTGGAAAACTTGTCCACCACAACAAATACAGAATTCATACCTCGTTGAGTTTGCAGTAAACCTAATATAAATTCCATCGAAAAATCCTCCTAAATAGCATTAGGAACTGGCAATGGCATATACAATCCTGTATTTTGAGTATGTCCTTTGGCCTTATGATAAATATAACACCTAGCCACTAGGTTAGTGACATCCTTCCTCCATCTAGGCCAATAGTACCTCTCCTTTACAGCCTCAATAGTCTTATCTCTACTAAGACGACCCGCTAAACCACCACCATATAAAATCCTGAATGACCTTCTCATAAAGAGATGTGTGAGGTAGACACAGTTGCCCACTCTTCATGAGAAAACCACCATGAATGTAGAAATCATCACAAGGCTGTTTATACATCCAACTAGCCCAAACCTTGCTGAAATCATCATCATCTATATACAACTCCTTCAACACTTTAAAACCTACTATCTCCCAACTAAGAGTTCTTATTAATGTCACACGTCTACTCAAAGCATCCGCCACCCTATTATGCTACCCTGACTTATGAACAAGCTTATAAGGAAATTTCTCTATATAAGCCGACCACCTAGTATGCATATCACTCCTAATATATTTTTGGGTACTCAAATACTTTAAAGCCTGATGATCAATATACAAAATAAACTCCTTAGCAATGAGATAATATTCCCAAGTCTTCAAGGCCCTCATAATAGCGTAAAACTCCTTATTAAAAGTAGCCCACTTTCTTCTAGCCTCACTCAATTTCTCACTAAAGAAAGCTACCGACCTCTTCTCTTGGGATAAAATAGCCCCAATACCTACACCACTAGCATCACACTCTACCTCAAAAAACTTCTCAAAATCATGCAATGCTAACACAGGTGTTGTACTCAGTTTCTCCTTAATCAAAGCAAAACTACTCTCTTGCTTTTCACCCCACTGAAATTTACCCTTATTTAAAAATTTAGTAAGAGGTGCAACAATACTACTGAAATGCTTAATGAGTCTCCTATAAAAAGTTGCCAACCCATGGAAACTCCTCACATCACTCACATTCTTTGGGGTAGGCCACTCCTAATAACTTTAACCTTGGCCTCATTGACCTTAATTCCATCACTACTCATAACATACCCAAGAAATAACAAACTATCTTGTATAAAATCATACTTCTTTAAATTAGCATATAGTTTGTTTTCCCTCCACACCCTAAACACCTCTCTAAGATGCTTTACATGCCCATCTCTAGATACTATGAATCAAAATATCATCAAAATAAACTACCATAAATTTACCCATAAAAGGTTGTAGTACCTGATTCATAAGTCACATAAATGTGCTTCGAGCATTGGTGAGACCGAAAGGCATGACTAGCCACTCGAATAAGCCATCCCTTATCTTGAATGTCGTTTTCCATTCATCCCCTGGGCAAATTCGAATATGATGATAGCCACTCCTTAAATCTATCTTACTGAACACTATGGCCCCACTCAACTGATCAAGCATGTCATGTAGCCTCGGAATGGGAAACCTATATCTAATGGTAATCTTATTAATGGCCTTACTATCCACACATATCCACCAACTCCCATTTTTTTTGGTGTCAATAATGCTAGAACTGGACATGGACTCAAACTAGCCTGTATGTGTCCCTTGCTCAACAATTCCTCCACCTTCTCCCTTAAGATCTCATTCTCCCTTGGGCTCATTCTGTAATGAGGCAAATTTGGCAAAGTAGCACCAGGCACCAAATCAATATGATGTTGTTGTTAGTGATGTGCCCTAGACCAATAATATTATGGCTATATTGTAACTTTGTCTGTTTTGCATCATTATAATAAAGAGGCATTTTATCATATTGATTCTATTGAATTCCATGAATGTTTTAACTCTATTTAAGATCATCAAGTGTGTGACTTGATAGTAGAACTTTTAGATGGTAAATGAGTTATATTCTAAATCTTCCCTAGTCGGTCATTATTGTGGAAAAATAATGAATAAAAACTAGTATAAAGTTGACTGATGATCATGTTTTACTGATCATGTATACGAGATACAAAGTCAAGTCATAGGTAAATAGGATGTGCTGAATTGACCCACTATGAGAATACTACATGGATAATTATCATAAGTTATTCTTATTGCAATGATATTATTATAGTCCTCTAACCTGAGATTATCATAGAATCCTACATGATGAGTTTTATATTTTGACACATTCTAATGTTATCTTTAACATGATGATATAATAGATTATGATTGGATATAAAATGAATCATGTGAGAAATATGAGTGATCAAGAAGGAATTTGTCTATCACTAATAGCAAAGAGGATATCTATGGGCCCCTCGATAAATTAGACTGAATATAAATGCATGGTCGTGCTTAAAATCAGTTGATAAGGAGTTATCAATTTCAATCTAATTGAGATCAAGAAATAATATGATTGAATTGTTAAGGATGACATAAACCATGCCTTATATTTAATCTAAGATATCATGTACAAAAGGACTGTAATATTATTGTTAAATAGGTTGTGTTGGATTACTAACCTTCACATGACTTGGGTAATCATAATGTCTTGCTAGAGGCCACTTATGACTTATAGGCTACCAATGGGATTGGAGGCCCATTGCCAACGTTGTGTGAACCTATAGGGTCACACACATAGAATAGACCCAAAATGGATATTGGGCTTATCAGCCCAATTAGATAGTTATCTCTCTTATGTATAATTGGTTAAAATTTATTTATGGTAATAGTTACCATAATTAAATGTAAAAGGCAAAAATATATTAATATATATTTTATCTAAAATAGTTTTGGATATATATATATATATATATATATATAAATAATGATAATGAACAAAAGGTGTTTTGGTATTTGAATAGGACTCTTCAAACCCTAATTGATATGGATATATATATATATATATATATATATATATATATCACATATAGAGATGGGTCTGTGTACATTCATTATTCATAAAACACATATTCTTTTGGAAAGAAACGTAGAGAGAAAATTTAGAGAAAAGTGCTAGTACACCAACTTCATTTTGGAGTGTTCTATTCATGTGGATATCGGTAGAGGACGTTGCTCTTTGGCTGTGTCTGTATTTCGATAGTAGACAACGAAAGACTCGAGGTAGGGTGTCACCGGAGTGAACCTCCTCTCTTCCTTCCTACAATCTTGCCTTTGAACTCGTATTGGTAAGATTCTAGACTCGATTAAATTAATTTAATCCGAACTTCTTGGATCTTGGCGGGGTTTTTAGGGTCAAAATTTTTATTTTTCACTGCATGTTTATGACCCGGATCCCAACAGCTGTATGTCCTTCATGGGGGGTAAACCCTTAGGCAAATCATCGCGCACAATATCCTCAAACTCCTCTAACGATTCCTGCACCTCCAATGGAATTAGATGTCCCTCTAATTCTCCACTACCTACCTCCCCTTTCACTACCAACAAATGAACTTCACACATCTCCTTGCACTCCCCCAATAAATGTAGTTGGTTCATGCACAATGGTGAGAAAGTTCCTCCCCTCAGCTTTAGAAGCTTTGGGTTGGTTCTTTCTAGCAAATGGCACTATGGTATACTTTACACCTTCTTTCTCTAACTAATAAACATTCTTCTTACCCATATACTTGGTATCCACATCATATTGCCAAGGACGCCCAAACAGTATGTGACAAGCATCCATATCAACTACATCACAATAAATTTCATCATAATATTTACCAATAGAAAAAGAAACCTTACAATGCTCTATCACCTTGATGCCTCCCACCTCCTTAATCCATCCAATGGTATATGGATTAGGATGTTCTTCACTCACTAGCTTCAGTTTCTCCACCATGGTTCTTCCAATTATGTTCTCTTGGCTGCTACTATCAATAATGAGATCAAATAAACTCCCTTGCACGGTGCATCTAGTGCAAAAGAGCTTATGGCATTGAGTATCATCCACACTCTTTGGTGACAACATGAGTTTCCTCACCACACATGCATACTCATCATGATCATCATAATCACAGTCATCATCATCTCCATCGGGTCCACACACCTTATCATCAGCCTCATCTTCCTCTCTTTCTACCACATTCATAGCATTTCTCTTCAGAAACTCATTTGAACGATATCCCATCTCCCCACACCTATAACATTTAATGCCAAAAGGTTTGGTATAGGGGTTGGAATTTTTAGTAGGAGTTGTAGCGTCACTCTCATCCCCCATCACACCCTTACCTTTCCCTACACCCATAGTGGTAGTCTCCACATTACTGGTTTGAGGTGCCTTATCCTTATCAAATGCAACCTTGTTGTCTCTTTCTCCATACCGTCTGTAATTGGTAGTCCGGGTTTGCTCCTGAATAAGTGATTCTGCCTTTATGGCTAAATTTCTAGCCTCTTGTATACTAAAAACCATCTGCACACCAATCTTATCTTGAAGAGTTGGTTTTAACCCACTCAAATACCTTACTGCCTGTTGGTTTTTACTTCTTGACAATTGATTCCTTACCGCCAATCGCATGAACTCTGCATTATACTCAGTCACACTCCTCGTTCCTTGACTACATCTCTGATAAGCCTAAAAAAGATACTGCTCGTGGTATGGAGGTAAAAACCTACCCTGCAATAATTGCTTTATTCTCCTTCAAGTCTGAACCAGATCATGACCCTCTCTCATCCTAGTCTCTCTCAACCTTTCCTACCAAACCGATGCTCCCCCTTTCAACCGATAGGCAACAAATTTCACCTAACAACAATCTCAATCCAGAGATTAACAACCTCAATCCAGAGATTAATTCTCAGTCCAGAAAAAAGGAAAAAGCAAAGCTTAATTTGATTAATAATAATTGAAAAGATATTTGTCTGCAAACCCTAGCATTAACTATTTATAGACTAGGAAATAAAAGGCTAAAACATGAATAATTAAATAAAATTCCAAACAAACAAAACAACTTAATAAAATTCATATTCTCTGCCAGCACAAGAAATACGGGCATGTCCTAAGAAACACGGGCGTGTTTGAAATATAAAAATATGGTAGTGTAAAATATGGGGTTAAATATACTGGTGGTCACTAAACTTTGCACTTGTTTCATTTTGGGTACTGAACTTTAATTTATTTTATAGAGGTAACCCAAGTTTAATTTTATTTTACCGGTGGTCACCCGATGCCGAAAGCCAAATATTCTGAGAATTTGGTGACTGAAATAAAATCAATTAAAGTTTAATACCCAAAATGAAACAAGTGCAAAGTTTAGTGACCACCCAAAATATTTAACAACCGGAATATTCTCAGAATATTCGGCTTCCGGCACCGGGTAACAACTGGATAAAATAAAATTAAAGTTGGGTTACCTCTATGAAACAAATTAAAGTTCAGTACCCAAAATGAAAGAAGTGTAAAGTTTAGTGATCGCCGATATATTTAACCAGTAAAACATGGTTTCTTACACGACTGTACCTTATGCCATGTACCTCTTTGTCCATTCTCAGCATCTAAGACACGGGCGTGTATCGTGTCCTCATCAAAGAGTTTCTATTGTTTTATTGTGCTTTGATTAAAAAAGCTATCTTTTTTTACCTATATCTATGTGCTATATAAAAAGGGTTAAAAATTAGTCTCTTGATGTTTTCTTAAAAATTGCTATCTCAAAGCACTAACCCAATCCTAACTGAAATAATGTTTCCCATTATCGTCAATAATATGCATATGATTTTTTATTTTAATAACTAAGAGATATTTAAATCAATTTTATTTAGTTATAGATCCAACATTTTAAATTAGAGAGATAAAAAGTTTTAAATTTTTTCTCAAACACAAGACTTATGAATATATTAAATTTATTTTGTAAACAATAATGGCAATTTTTCAAATTTTAAAGACGGAAATATAAATTTTGAGGAATTGTAATAGAATTTAATTGAAGAAGGGGATAGTGGCTCCATCTTGCCCCCGGTTCCACGTGTGATCCTTTTTAGCTATTTTAATTAACTCATAGATTCAAATAGGATTCAAAGATAAATATTTTACATTCATTTTATGTACATTAATTCAAAAATATATAGCATACTTCTTTTCAAAAAAAAAAAAAAAAAAACATAAGATACTACTCCTTAAGTTGATCATAAAAATAAAATTTAGAATAATAAACTGAAAAGTAAATTCATCAATAGCTCAAATCAGCTGTGCTGGAAACTAAAGAAAACAGTAAACAACACCAAGACATGTATATGAATCCAAATAGAAAGGTTTCCTGTTTGGATTTTAATTTGGCAAAAATTGAGAAACAAAAA
>CATIWO010533169.1:0-51043 GCA_949673435.1 Macaranga tanarius | reverse complement strand
AGATTTGCAATTGAAAGTTATAAAGATGGCTAACAATAAGGTTAACATTTGATGGAAATGAAGGAGGCTCATTTTTTCGGGTTGCACTTTCTGGTTTTAGTTGGATGTGAATGTGACTTAAGACCTTGACGATGTATTTATAGCTGAAACTGCGATAGTGTGTCACCTCATGCATTAATTTTAACTTTTGTAATGTTTGCCAAGTGAGTGCCGAGTGGCATTTGGTTTGTTGTCCATCTTAGCTTTAGGGGTGTGCAAAAATAACCTAAAACCAAACCGAACTGAATTTTTAAAAATAAAATATTAATTCTTTGGTTCGGCTCGGTTTTTAGAGTAAAAAAAATATATTAAACTAAATCAAACCGAATTCTTTGTATATTTTAAATTTTGATACATATTTATAGGTCGGTTTGATTGGTTTAATACTAATATTTTAAATTTTAGCAATAATTTTAGTTTCTAAATATATAAAACTCTTAATAAAATTATTTACTACCAAAAAATTTCTAACAAAACGTATTTAAATATATTTTAGAGAATCGGTTCATTTGATTTTTTTAAAAAATTAATAAATAAAATAAATATAAAAAATTAACATTAATATATCTTATAAATTTTATTAGAATATTGTAAAATTACATAAATAAAATAACTTAAAAAATAAAAAGTGAAAAAAAAAAAAAAAAAAAAAAATAACCGAACCGAAAAAGTTCGGTTCGGTTCAATTCGATTTTAAGAATTTTTTACACCGAACCTATATAGGTTCGGTTCAATTCGGTTTTAGGCATTTTTAAACCGAACCGACTTTTGCACACCCCTAGTCACACAGAAGCACGATGTGATCAAGAGGAAAAACCCAAGATCCAAGAAAGCAATATGCCAACGAGAAAGAATTTGAAGCATAACACTTACCTCCCAACCGTAGGGAACATTTTTCCTCCGGAGACAAGAAACCGGTCTCTGGCAATTACATAGGACTCTAACATTCTTTCATTTATTAATAAGGTGCCTGCATTTTACATTCACAAAAGAGTTGGTTATAGAAACATGATGCTTGCTTTAACATTCACTGCAGTAACGCTCAGGAAATCTGCTAATTTCATCACGTCCAAAAACTTTTCATCTTTGTTTTTGGGGAAAAAAAAAAAATCTCATGCCTAATCCTAGATGTAGAAAGCACTAAGGCATAAAAGGAACAAAAGTACACCATTGAACAAAAGGGAAATACATGTATGTTCAATACCAATAACAAACTGTTCGTCCACAAAATTATAACCTCAAAGATTTTTATTTTACCCATTGGTTCAGAGATCAAAATATCTGCTTTCTCTGGCAAGTCAACTTCCTCAACTTTTCCCTTTATTACCTACATTCAGAAGACCCAGGACCCCTAAAAAATGAGAGAAAAAACAATAGAACTTTGAGAAATTAAATATAATATGACATGATGGAAACTTACTGTAATTCTTTCACCTAGAGATGGGTTCCCAGCAATCAATTTACGGGCATATTCTGCCATTTCGGATGCTTCCACAGCATAAACATGCTTCGCGCCAGCCTAATCAGAGTATTAAAAAAAAAAAAAAGCAGAATACAAGTCAGCCTACATAATCATCCAGACAGAAAAGCAGACACTGTGACCTGATATAAGACTGATTGTACCTGAGCGGCAAATAAAGACAAAATACCACTACCAGCACCAACATCAACAACAACACGACCAAAAAAATCTGCACGATTCTCAATGACAGCAGCATAATAGGTTCCTGAAACAAACAATCACATCAAAGACATGTTCATTGTGCAACTCATTTAGAAATCCCTTCTAGGTTCATCTGCCTATACATTTTGAGCATATGCATTTAACTCATGACAGTTAAAACACTTCAAAAGGCTTCTCAACAACAGAACCAAAAGTGAAATTGCAACACAAGATCAAAGGGAGAACTGCAGTATTTCCAGAGACTTGACCTGTTCTCACATAATCCTGCAGCATATTTTGTTGATGTAGAAGTTGGCCATAATAATGGAAATACATTTTAGCAGATGATGCCTCTATTTTATTATCAAACTTGCTTTTGGAAGCCGTGAGTGCTCCATTTGACAAATTTATTTCTGGAGAATAAACAGCAAACAATCAGGAAAGTGAAAGATGGAATATGATGCAGTAGTCCATGTAAAAGTACTTGTCTGGAGAAAGCTAAATAACCTCAGCCAAAAGTAAAGTTAAATATATGGATTGGACAACTTTAGCATTGCAATCTAAGAAATTATCATTAAAATAAGAATGTGCTCTCATATCTATACTGTGCAAAACCTTCAATATTGCCACATACTTAATTGTATCAAATGCATAATAAATTTATTGGAAATGAAATTAGTATGATCCACCAAACTTTAGTGGGAAAAAACTTCCATTAATACTCTGACAGCATTATTTGGCATGCAGTAGCACAAAAACTCAGACTCTAGTTTTTGAAGTTCGGCATTGCTTAAATTAAGAGTAAAAAGAGATACAATTCATGCACCATAATTAGATTTAAAATATGACAATATTTTGGACATCCAAAAGTACACTTTTAAGAAGAACAAATTACCATGCCAGGTATATTATCCCACATTAACATTAAATAAATGCATATGCATGTGGTCTCTACATGCAAATGCAAGCTCGTGAAAATGTGAAATATCTAATTACATCTCAAGTATCCAATAACTGCAATTAAAAATGCATATAATATAAGATGAAATCTAATTAAAGAGGAAAAAAGATGTTGGGAAAAAACTAAAATAATTTGAAGAGAAAAGAAAAATTATGCCATAAGGATATTTAGAGCGTCTGACATTTCAGAGTACATAGCTATCTGCGATAAACTAAGACAAAGCAGCACCTTGAACACTGACTTCCTTCTTCCATTGGTCAAGTGCACAATGGAAGGTCCTGCTCTCCTCCTCATTTCTAAATTGGATAGTGATTCCTCTTGAATAGGTCTGGTAAAGAGTAATACAGTTAAGACATAAACATCTGGCAACACTAACAATTATATAACCATATTGTGCCTTGAGAACCAATACATCACTCAAATTCATAAAAGTGCAACCTCAATATATTTTAATTTGCTATACCAGTGCATATATGATAGAGAATTTCTCAATGCACTATATTCTGAACCAATAACACAGAATGAAATGCAAAAAATATTTCTTGAAAAATGCGCCAATACGTAACCAACACAGGACAATAAATCAAGTTTCACTACATATTAAAAAATAGAAAAATGAAGCTAATGAATTTAAAATAGATTACACACCTCTTTACCAGCTTCAGATCCCAAATCTTCAAATACGCAAACGGATCGCTTAGGTCCTAGTTTGAATAACTGAACATTTCACATTTTAAACCAAAAAAATAAAAAATAAAAAAAGCAGTCAGGTTACAGTTATTAAGAAATAACAAAAATTTTGAGACAAAAATTAGCTAATTTTGAGACAAAAATTAGCTAATTTAGCATCTCCATTTCACTTTTTTTTTTTAATATATATATATATATATATGCTTTTAGAAACACCTAAAATCTGCCTATGAAAACTCACAAATAAGCAACAATGTCACTTCAATTTAGCGTCGAAACAGAATTTTAGATCTTGAAAATTGAACGGTTTCATTCACAAAACCTAATCAATAACATATTATTAAGCACATTCACCTCAAACTCCTCATTCCTCAATTAGAAAATAGACCTAACTTTCTTTTTTTCTCTCCACATTCTCAGCAACCAAACAAAAAGCATGAAAAAAAATTCCAGAAAAAAGTATTTATAAAATGAGAAATGACAAGACTGACCTGAGCAACACTAAGATCGACATTAACAAAATAAGTAGAATCAGAGTCACTAAAAAATCGAAGCTCCGGTAATCCGTTATTGAGGCTAAACTTAGCAGTCGCCGGAGCTAAAGAAGAAGAAGACGAGGAAAGCTCAGTTATCGATGCAACAGCGAACCGCTGCTGCTGCTGCTGTTTATTTTGTTTTTGTCCGACTGCGCCCTCCATCATTACCTCTCCTCCTCGAAGTTGAATCCCTAAAGGTTTATTTGTTTACGCAGAGACGAAGAGAAGAGCAACAGCTGACCTAGCTGTGGAAACGAATAAATTAGGGTTTTACAAAAAGCGCGAAAGCCAAAGCTATGCAGAGAGAGCGTTTTTATGGCCGCCAAAGGGAGTTAATATCATTAGGCTTTGGCATTTTATAGTCGGGGAACAGTCAGCGAGCTAATCATGGTTTAATATTGATGAAGGATGACGTGTCAGAATCTAAAAAGGTGGGACCAAGAAGGGAATAAATGGAAGCCGTTTGATTGTGGGTTCAAAGTTACTTTGCTTGGAGTAAGAGGAGAGGAGGATATATTCAGCAGACTTCTTTTTTCTTTTGACCCCATGTGCAGGAGAAGGTTGAAGTGGGTGCGAGTGGCCAAGTGGGTGCAAGTGGAGGGTTTATGGAGGGTTTTTTTTTTTTTTTTTTTCATAATCCAACTGGTGATGTTACTATTCACAGATTTTAAATGGTCCATATTATTTCAATCTTGCATTAAATAGACTATTCCAACTACATAGTTTCATTTTCCCGTTCTTGAACTGGAAAAGAAAATTTACATAGAGATTTTTTTTTTTTAATCATTAAGGTATAGAAGTGATTCAAAAAAGCAAAGACTAGATTTTATTCTATGAAAAATGAGGAAAATAACTATTTTTTTTAAAAAAAAAATGAAGTTTTGAGAGGACCAAGATTTAATTTTACAAAATTTATAAGAGAAAAATTAAATTTTCTGCAAATAGGCCACTCTCAGCACCGTCATTGATTCCTGGCAGACAAGCGAGTTTATTGTAACACAAGACCTATGCAGATGGGAAGTAGCTGAACAACACAAGTATAGAGCACAAAAGTTTGCTTGTTGGAGCCTGTAGTTATGGGTGAGCGTGGAAGAGGGTGTACGTTCCCCGTGAGATCGTGCATTTCTTGCCAAAGCTTTAAAAAGGCAAACGACAGAATCTAACACCATGTGTGTAGTTCTCTTGCTGAAATTAGTACATCTCATTCTCATGGCAACAAGAATCAAATTTACTCTTTTATTTCCTATGTTGGCCTTGTCGACACCTGAGGTGCTGTTGCTAATTGGGCCACAACAATATAGGCTCAGGCACCTTTTAAAGCTGTCGGGCCGAATTTCATTCTAAGCTAGTGGTAGCTCACTCTTGCATCTGTGTTAGCTGTAAATGATATTTATTGATTAGACAATAAGGCAATTGATTTAGACCACAAAAAGAAACAAAATGCACGATAAACATGACATGAATACTGCCAACATTTTGTCAGGGTGCACTTGCGAGTCAATCTTCAACTGCAGAACATGCACAACAGAGGGATAGTAGTAGTATTAAGACGTCAACCCTCCTAGAACAGGAAACCTCTAATCATCTTGTCTAATAGAAATATGAACACAAAAATAAAAGAAATTGTAATTAAAATCCTTAATTTGCATGTATGTAGGCGGAAACTGAGATCAACAGCAACAAATTCCAGACAGGTTATTCAAACAAAAGCTCTCCCCGTTGTTGGTCATTCAACGTGGCATATCAGTTGCTCTTTTTATTTTCATGTCAGCTAGTCTAGGATTCAAGAAATTGGAACTGAAGATCCAAACGTGTTGCAAGTTGCAACTTGCAAGGCTTGACAACATACTAAAATAAAAAGACCAATTTCTGCCATATACCTCACGGTTTAAACTACAAACCCGGAGTAGAAATCTAATGCAAGTTCAGCTAGAAAGCACTAAAACAGAGGAAATCAAGATTACTTGTCCTCATAAATTATCCTGCATGCAGATGCAAGTGCAATTGCAAGGTAAAAGGAAGTGATGTGTCAAGTGCTTTAACCTTTATTATTGATCACCACTGTAATTCATGAAACATTTGCCTTTTTCATCAACCTTCCTTACAAAGTCTAAGAATCCCACCACCACCACAACTCTCAGACCCCAATGAATTTTAGTAGTATGAACTTTAAGCTCAGAGAAAAGATAGAGAATAAGACTAATTAGGCAGTAATGTAAAAGATAGGGATCTAGTAGATTCTCAAACCCCAGATTTTGAAGAACTAATGCTCCACACCAAGCTCAAGCAAGAGGCATTCATCATAAACAAAATGCAGTGGTTTCGATGAATCTTCTCCAAGTTCATATAATTCCTTTACAAGCTGGCTGTTACACCATATGAGTAAACATACCAAATCCCCATCAAAGCTACACAGAAAAACTTCAAAACAGGCAGTATGATTGACTTTGGTGATGTATTATATATATAGGCTTTGCACATCAGGAAACAAATGAATAAATAAGTAGAAAAAAAACAAGGCCCGTGATGTAATATATCTATTTAAGCCAAAAACTAAAAATCTAGGGCGAAAAAACTAAAAATCTAGAGCAAAACGCATACCTAGTTAGGGTTCAGGTTTGAAGTCTCATAAAAAGAATGCAGAGCTCGCACAGAACACCACAGTTCAAAGCAGACAGGTCCATAGTCCATGCTATGGAACCATATGATCAGACACTGCTTGTGGATTTACTGAATCTTCTATATTCCCATCCAAACATTTCCAGATCCAGTACATAGCCCTCACAAAACTGCCACAATGAAAACCAAGAGAGTGCACCTTGGCAGGGAACATGTTATTGGAGAACCAAAAAACTTAATGCTTAGAGTTTCGCCTATATAAAACCAATTGCTATTACCTCTCTTGGCATTGACCAAGAAGAATCATTCAAATATTTTGCAAAATCACCTTTCAAACCCATCTCTAACTTGATGGTCAAAATTATGCTCATTTGACCCAAGGTTCAATTCCCCATTCTTCTCACATGGAGACGCTTAACATCAGGGAAATCCCCTCAAGAAACAACACCAATGCAAATAAGTGAAATGTTCAACCACAAGCCACAAACATTTTAGTTACTACAATATATAGGAAAAACTAGAAATAACGTAAGACTTTTCTTATATTTCAAGAATCAATATAATTTAAACTTTAAACACTAATAATACAAAAATTAGGGGAAAAGTAGAAAAGAGAATACAATAACCATTGCTACAACAAGCAATTAATCCCAATTACATGCAGTTTGACATGTACTGCAACCCTAAATAAAGCAAGCAACAACAGTGAGTAGTGCATTACAGTACCAAAGCTCACAGATGATGTCGGTTGGTACCTTAAGCTCTCAAGATGAAGCTGGTAGCTTGACAGCTTTAAATGCAGGATGAAGCAACCCAAGCTCATCTTTAACTTCAAGTGGATTACTAGTCTCATTCCTTACTCTTTTGACTTTCCGACTAGCAAGTGATTTATGAGTAAATCCATACATCTGCAAAATTTGATTATCCCCAAAATTGAAAGCACGATCCATCTGCTTCAAACATCTTTCAACTGGATAATCACCAAACTTTCCACAAGGCTTACAACCCACAAAGTGAGTTACAAGCGGCCAACGATGATCACCAAGGCCAGGGTGATAATTCTCAATCATTTCTTCATACCTATCAACTAAAATCCCCCAATAACCATGCAAATAATAAGCACTTTCAAGATAAACTTTATCACCCCATTTATCTCTCTGTGTAGCCAATAAATAAACCATAGCAGACTGATCATCAGCTTCAAAAACAGGCCTATCCTTAAGCTCTCTAGTAAGTACTTTCCCAGCTTCTTCTCTAATCTTCCCTTTAGGTCCCATGGGTGCCCAAGCATCCAAAATATCCAATGCCCATTGACAATTCCTCAACAAAAAGCTCCCAGTATTCAATCCAATCCAATTCTTTTGATCATAAACCATCTCATTCCACCCATGCAACACAAAGTTTGAATCTTTATACCTTTCCCAGGGCACTTCAAATGCCATATCAGTAAACATAGCATCACTATCCATCCACCATAGAAACTCAACCTCAGGATGAGACAACAAGAGCTTCCTTATCAATGGTAATTTAGCCCAAAACCCAGCCATTTCCGCATCAAGCAATGCCATATTGTAGAAGATCTCAATCCCATGCAGCCTACAGTAATCAATCTTATTCTTAATCGATTTCAACAAGTAATGATCTCCAACAGGATTCTCACACGGCTTCGGCGAAGATCCAGTCACTAATAAAACCCTAGGCTTGTTTGGCCCAATAAAATTGGGGAAATTAGGGTTTCTCTTTAACCACTCAGCTCTTTGCTCATCCCAATCCGAAATTCTTGGGCCGAGACTGTACGGTTTATTCGGATCCGGCTTCTCGTCTTGTCCTTCGTCAACTAAGATCGTGTTGATATCAAATGTAGCATAGTTATTCGGATCGTTGTTGTTATTGTTGTTGTTGTTTTGAGTTGACTCGGCAGCGAGTTGAGCTTCAACGAGGACACGGTGAGGCTCGGCGTGTTTACGAGAAGCGTAGAATCGTTCACGGAGGTCATTGAAGTCTTGTTCTGGAGTACCGAATTTGCCCGCACCGATAGTGCCACGTAGGACGATGAAGGTCATTAAGAGACAGAAGAGGGTGACTTTAGCGTGGCGAATCGCTCGTTGAATACGGAGGACCCGGTGAGTCCCGAGACACCGCTGTAGCATCCTGACTCGCCCGAGTTACACAAAAATAAGCAGGAAAAAAAAAAAAAAAAAAACAATTCGAGCTCAGCTCAGCTCAAACACGAAGGGAGGGTTTGTGTTGTTAATTATGGGAATGGAAAATGCGTGAGGGGCATAATGTGTAAATATAAGGAAAACGAAGGGCGATTAACGAAGGGAAAGTCGGTGGAAGCGAAATGAGAAAGCTGGAAAAATGGAAGAGGAAAGATCCAGGGAAGAGGAAAAGGGTGTGATAATTATTAAATTATTATTTATTATTTTATGAATTTGAGATTTGTTTTTATTATTATTTTTATTATACGTTTATTTACGTAATAGAATAATTTGTGCGCGCAAGTGCAATGTTGGAAGCAAGCACGTTGATGGAGGTCAGCTGGCACCTAAAATATACAGATCTAGACAAAATTGACACAATATACAAATTTTCTTGTGATATTTTGTTTATTAATTGAAAAAATATATATAATTTAACTTGTAAATAATTATTCTAATATTAATTGCATCACCCACAATGTTTTTAGTTTTCAACAGTATAAAAATTTATTTTTTCAATTCTTTCAACAATTAATTTAAAATCACGTGAATTTGAATTAATTTTAATTATAAATTTAATAATAATTAATTATTTTAAAAATGGGTTATTTGATTGAATAAGAATAAAATGCATGATTGATAATGAAAATTTTAAAATAGAATGTTTAATAAAAAAAATAATTATTTTAAAAGTAAGTTATCTCATTGAATAAGAATAAAATGCATGATTGTTGATTGATGATCAAATTTTTAAGGTAGAGAAAGAGGGTAAAAACTTGTAACATTAGCATAATTTAATGGAGTAGGAAGAAGAGACAGATTAGAGATTGCAAATTGGAAGTGTGATATTGTTGTGTGGTGTGGTGAGGGCCAGAGCATGTGGGTGCTGCCGCTCTCTCATACCAAAATGCGTGAACAAAACATTTATTATTTGTTTCATTATTTCTAATCACATTACATGTCTTGTTCACATAATTAACCGCGCACTTATTGCCCCGGGTTTGACCTGGCTGTTGCTTTTTTCACACATGGCAGCGCCAGAATGGCTTAACTGGAAACAAATTAGTGGAAACTTCCTCGCGTTTTGACTCCAATTTTGTTGTATATTTCATGTTTCTAGTTTTTTTACTCCAAATTCTGTCTAGATTTTTTTGGTCAATTAACTATTGTATTTCAAAAGCAGTAAATGATACAACAACAATACAACACAGAATCTCTATCAAAAGTAGAGCATCTTAAAAGCGAAACATTCCAAATGAAGCACAGCAACTTAATCATAATTAATCTCCTAAGTGCAGGAATTTTTAAATCGAAAACCACTTATAGACACGACCAACTTCATCTACTGGCAAGGAGATGAATAACAAGCCATGACCATTGAAGGAGGTAGATTTTGAAAACTAGAAACCTGCAACAAATCTAATTACAAAATTAACAAACACTACTAATATAACACAAACTAAGAAGAAAAATAAACTAACAAACTAACATAGTGACCCTAATAGTTGCAATCTGCAAAACAAACAAATAAACACTGCGAAAATAAACAAACACTACAAAAATAAATAAACACTACAGCGACCCACAAACAAACAAACACTACTCCACCAGTGCTTGTAGATTCGCATCAATCAAGCGGGCAATTGACATGAAGTATTTGCAGCCTATTACCTGATGCTCTTGGCCAGATTTGTGCGTGACACCCAGCTGCACAAAACCAGAACAAACTGAGTATGTGGTTGCCTTTGGATGGGATCAAGCTTGCAGAAAGCATCACTGTCCATATTTGATTTTGAAACCCAGCTGCACAAAACTCATTACAAAGAGGTTAGCCGGAATAAAAACCAAGCAAACCAACAACTAAACTCATTAGAAAATTATTGAATCACACAATAGCACGAGAGAATTAAAGGAATTGGGTGATTTTTGGTCCTATAATGACCAAAAACCATCCAAATCCCGAATAACAAGAAGATAGAATACGATGAACAGTGAAGGTTGAGAGAAAAGCTATCAAAGGCTATCGGTGGACATGTTTTTAGCCTTGAGAATTGTAATTAGAATCACAATTTTGCTGATTATTTTGGTGGTTGCTTAATTCAAAGTTCTTTATATATATATATCTTGTAAAAAAGTTTTTGAATCAGCTTGTACATTAAATTCTTTCACAAGGTGGTGGCCTCCAGGGTCCTGGAGTAAGAGATTTCCGATTCAGAATCTTTGGACGAACAATAATCCAACATAACTAAAAATCAATAATTTCAGTTCAATTTATAATTTTTAAAAGTTGAAAAATTAAATTATTTTTATTAGTAATTTGAGTGATAAAAAATGTGGACATATATTGTGGAAACTGAGGATCGAACTCCCACCTCTTAATTTCTCCCCTTATAGTTAAAATAATAATAATAATAATAAATATGTAATTTAACGAAAGATATGTCCACTTTGATTTATAAGATTTTATATAATTTTTAAAATCACTATGTTTAAAAAATTTTAAAATTATAAATTTAGTTTCCGATTGGATTTTTGTAAATCCAAAAATTTCAATTAGTTTCATAACTAGATTGTTATTATTATTTTTAACTGGACATTCTCTTTGAACAAAGTCCTTAAAATGACCATATTGATTCCATCAATTACAATGGTGATCCGACAACTCATCTCTACTAATATTTTAACCATTGTGATCTTTATGGGAACATTTAATTATAAAACAAAATGTCTAAATTTTAGTAGCCAATTGATGTAATTTCCTTTTAACACATCAATAGGTCAAAAAAACCCATCCTTTTCTCCTCTCTTCCTAGTTAGGGAAAAAAATCATAGAACAAAACAAAAAAAATTATAAATCAAATCGTATTATATCTACTTGAATACCATTTATTTTATTCTATCAACTACTTGACCAATTCTCTTACCCTTATTTGGTTCAATTTCATTTTAAAAATTATTTAATTTTCAAATGAATTTTAAATAGAATTCAATTGCAAAAAATTTCAAATTCATTTAAACCAAACACAATTCATCAATAATAATTGACTTAGAGCTAAACAATTCTACAAAGTTAAAAAGTTGGAATTGAAAATGAATTTTACAAACATTTCATTTGAACCAAATACAATCATTTGAATTTACAAATAAATTCCATAAAATTTTATAAAATTCATTTGAACCAACAAATCCCTTAGTGCAAAATCAATATTTTGCACAGGAAAAAAAAAGCATAGGCTAAAAAGCAACTTGCTAAATCATAATTCAAACCGCCATAACTCTTCACTAATTATTATCCCTAAAAGAAAATCTAAATGTACATGAGCTTGAAAGTAACCAAAGTAAGATAACCCATCCAAACTAAACAAGGCACCACAAATCGTTTCGATGATGGGTTCACTTTACCAAAGACATAATAGCATGCAAAAAGGGTCCCAAAATTGACCAAAGAAAAGACAACTCCAAGCCAAGCCTCCCCAATTTTGAGCACAAGAGGGTCCCAAACTATACTCAATGAAACCTGGGCAATATACAAAGGCAATGCATCAGAATCAACACGAAAACCACCTTCAGCCCACACGAACCAAGCCGCTAGACTCATGAGAAGGGTCGAGCCCAAAGAGGCTATGTGAATTATAGTTAAAGAAGGGAACCAGAATGGTTTGGCTAGTGTGTGATATTTCTTGCTTGAGCCAAATAAATAAGTGATAGCCATGGTTAGACACAAAGGCACCAATATGATTAGACATAGTGAACAAAAGTAAATGACCTTAGCTTTGGCTTTTTGAGTTTTGGGTTTGGCTTGTGCAGTGGTCAAGATGGTCCCATTGTTTCTGCTGCGATTTTTAGGCTTCTGAGTAGCCATTGGTATTAAGGATTGAATCACAACAGAAGAAGAAGAAGAAGAAGATTAGGAGGAGAAGAGTCATGAAACAAAGAAGATTCAAAGGGTATTTAATTATAGAATTAATAGTGGGTAATTAAGAGGATTTGGTGAGAGAATCGTAGTAATCCAAATTTTCACAAACTTTTTATTCTTCTGACAGATTATGTTACCATATAAAAAAAAAGTTTACTATTTTATACTATCTCATTTAATATTAGATTATTAGCTTAATATTGATAAATATTATTTTTATAATTATAACTAGATAATATATTTGGTAAAATTGATACTATATGTTTTTTTATTTTATGTTTTTAATTTTAAACTTAGAGATTCAAAAGAGTAGTTTGCCAATTGGAGGAGAGGCAAAAATCAACCCCTTTACTTATTATTGTGTTGAAGATTTTTTTTTTTTTTTTTGACAAATGTCTTGAAAAGTATTTTACTATTTGGCTATTCAATCTTTAACAAATTATAATAAATTTTAAAATTTTCAGAGTTTAATCAAGTTTATAGTCATAAATACACACTTTTTTCATCATTAAACTTAAGATAAAATTCAATTATTATGCTATAAATAAAATATGCAATTTTTGAGTATAAAAATTCATTTTATCTCTTCTATTTCCATTTTAATTTATCATTAATTTCTCCATCAAATATATTTAATTGAATTAAATGGATATATTTGGTTAACAAAGTAAAAAAAAAAAAAGATACGTTAAATGGTTGCACAAATAACTTTAATTGAAGATTAATCTTTCCATTATTGTAGTTTTCTTTTCTTTTCTCGTCCTTAAATTTTAAGCTGAAATCTAAATCACCACCGTTGATTTATCCACAACATATACTGATATACCCTTCTTCGGCTACGCATCAAAAGCTCAGAACGAGGGACAAATCCGTAATTGGATCTTCTTCCTCCCATTGCACTCCACAGAGCGCATCCACGCAATTCTCTGCAAAAATTCACCACAATCGCTGCTTCGTTCTGCGAAAAATCAAGCTATTCAAAGCAGCAACTCACCAGAGCTAAGCCACAGAAGTGAAAATGGTAATTATTTTTCCATTGAAGCTTGATTGCGTTTGATTAATTTTTCATTTCTTAGATTTGAGGTGTTGTTGTGATAATGTTAACATTGTGGCGATCCAGTGAAATAAATTACTATAGAATCGTGATTTGATTTGTAATCCCTAGATTAACGAAGTGAATGAGGTGAGTGCGTCGTTGATTGTCAATTACAATGCGTTAATTGCAATTAAAAGTAGTTAATTATGTTAAATTATGTCCTCAAAATCGTTCATGGCGATTCCAAGACTGGCAATTATGGTGTAGATTTTGATAATTTGTGTGTTATGGAGCAAAAAGACGCTGGCTAACAGCTTATGTTTGAAAATATTTATTTGCCGCTTTGTGTAGCAGGACGGGCATGATTCTGAAGATCCGAAGCAGAGTACTGCTGATATGACAGCTTTTGTAAGTTCTTGAATTCAATTTTCAGTATATTTTGTCAAGCCGTGTAATTTGGCTTGAACAATTTTAGAGTATCTCCATTTAGTTGTATAGATGACTTAAGCATTTTGGTTTCTTCTTAGATGGTGAACTCTTTGGGGCAAAATATGTTGCTCTTGTCTTTAACATGGATTGCTTGGATATTGTTATACCTTGGGATGTGGCTGTCATTTTTAATTTGCATTTGAAGCTTTCTTTGTTTTCCATTATTTGGAGCGCATTTAGTGCTGACCTAATATGGTTAGACATTTTGTTATACTATAAATGTCTTTGATTTGACTATATTTTTCATAAAGCTTGTCCCAGTGCCACACCTGTTCGCTGCAAATGCTAATTATGTAGTTCAAATGATTGGATGTTTAGCCTTTACTGAGCTTTTATCTTGCTTTTCTGCAGGTACAAAATTTACTCCAGCAGATGGTGAGTTTTTTATGGTTAGATATATGGTTGAGGGTTTTATATATGGAGTTACGAAAATTATGAGTAGATTCACATGGTTTGGTTTTTATTGCATTTTGCAGCAATCCAGGTTCCAGACAATGTCAGAATCCATCATCACGAAGAATATCCTTCTCTTTGTTTATTTGTTTTTTTTGCAAATTATGATCCCATACAAAATGGTAGTTACATAACTTTTAGGAACATGATCTTAATCTTATTTCCGTGGCATTTGGTCATTGCCGCATGTCAATCTGGACAATTTTGGGTCATGTTGAACATCACTAGCATGATATCACAATATAACCGTGGTGATTATTGTCTAACTTTGGGACTTTCATACAGGGAGGTCACTGAAAAAGTTTATTCTGTAAGATTATAGTTCTGCTCTGTTGTTCAAATTGTTGGTTTTGCCATGCTAGGCTTTAGTGTTGGCTCGTTGCTTAATCTGGACCTGATATAAATGGAATTGAATGTTGGTTTCTTTGACTGCATCTCACTTGACGAGATGGGGAGCAGGATAGATGAGTTGGAGCAGAGCATCAATGATCTTAGAGCTGAAATGGGAGTAGAGAGCTCTCCATCTCCTTCAGCCCCTCCCAAGGTGAAAGACGAACCCAAGTCAGAGGAGTGATTCAACTTAAGTTCAGTAACAAATTGATGTGATGGTTTAAACAAATAGGTCTTCTACAGTGAGATTTCTTCTTGTGCTTTTGCTAATTGCAATGTAAAACCAATATATCATACTTCAGAGTGGTGCATTCAAGGGACACGTACAAGGGCGGCACCCATATTAATTTCTGTATTTTTTTTTTTTGGTTCCTTGAGTTGATTTTAATGTTTTCACTACACTGAGCATGGAAGCTCATGGTTTTTGAGGTTGTTGCCACATTGTTAGTAATTTCATTTAAGAAAACGGCTATATCTTTGTGATATACAAATCATAATAATCCAGGTACCACCACCACCACCACTACCGTTCTTCGGAAATTTTTGAAATTCGAAAAAAAGAGAACTGTGGCAAACAGTTATCATGGTGGTCCAGACAAGATGTGCAATTTAAACACGCTATATGGATAGATATGTTAAATGTGATGAAGACTCGTGAGGTGGGTTATTTTAGGTCTCTAATAAAGGCGAGAGATATTTTTTATTTTTATTTTTTATGGAGTTTGCCCCAGCTTGTTAACCATCAGATTGCATACACTCAAATTTTGTCTGTCTGTCTGTTTGGTTGCTATCAATTCATGGAGAACGAGGATGGCATCCTAAAAATACAATATACTTGTTGTACTGGCTGGGCCACCTATCTAATCTTGCTACAGCTCATAAAGTCTCTTTCTTTTTTTTTATTCTACCTTTTATCCGTTCACATTTACTGAGTTTTTTTAAAAAAAAATAAAAAATAAACTACTAAAAAACAATTGCAACTTCATCTACAACAGCAAAATTCTTTTTCAATTTCATTTTTTGGCTTCATAACATATTATATGTATAATCTAAAGCAATTTTTCCCATAACTCATAAATTTTTAGCTGAGCGCTGTTCATATAGTTGAAAAGATTGAAATATTTACCTGATTAATATTATAAGCAGTGAGTTTTTTTTACAGAAAAGGTGGAAACCTCGTAGCAATTTGGGTTTGGAAATTGGCAATATACCCATCTAAGAAAATTATTGACACATGATATTATGATATTCTGACCAACCAAAACAACCCCACAAAATCGATAGCTCTGTGCCTTAAAAATTTCCACCAATTAAAAACAAAGTAATCACAAAAGTAGAGATATATATATAGAGAGTAATACTTTAATATTTCATCAAAATTAATAAGGACGAAATAAAATTCGAGAAATGATTAAATTGCTAATAAATTGTAATTATGTAGATCAAATTACAGCCATAATAATAATAATAATCCTATATCAGTTTTTTTATTTTTTATTTCACACACTCATCTTAGATATGTGTACACACACAAAATTAACATAAAAATCACATCATAGTACCAGTTATAAGATCATACAATATAAACACCCCAAATAAGCTAAATAATGGGCACAAAAAATTATATATATAATTAAAAAAACTAGAAATAAAGGAAGAAAAATAAAAATCAATTTCTGCAGCGAGTAATGCGGTTGCAGCCGCGAGAGTAGGGATTAGCCTGAGCTCCAGGTTGGCAATTGTAATACGAAGCGCCACGTCTAGAGCACGGAACAGTGTTCCTCCTCAGCGCACCGTAGCTAATATATTTGGTCGTTGCTAGAATGCGCCGGCTGATCTCAGTGCCCATAGCGAACTCCATCTCGAAGTCATCGTCGTCACCGGACATCAAACACTCGGCGATTGATCCGCGGCAGCCGCCTCCCGATTCCATCGGAATGAAATCAACGGCTGATGCCGCTGCTGGTGTTGCTGATGTCGCCACGTGTACGGCTAAGATTGCGCAAATCAGTAGAATACCGTAGCAATTTGAGCTTCCCATTATTCTCCTTCTCCCTCTCTGTTTTTTTTTTTTTTTCTTCCTTCTCTGTGCTGAATAATAGGAAAAATATAATAAGCTATTGAGATTATAAAGTGACGGTCGATGTGAAAATGCCATTGGGGCAAGCAATAATTACGAGAAATGCCACCAGCACTGTAATAAGACCATTTTTTGTCCTCCCACCTTTACTTAAAATGTAAGAATGTTATTTGTGTCAAAAAGATTATGGACACCCACTAATAATTATTTTGACTTCTTTATTTACAATTGTCTTCTTCCTTTCAAAAATATATAATCATAGTTCTCCATGATATAATCTATTTTTAGTGGACATCCAAATGTGAAATTAATGATTATTTGAATTTTTTTCAAGTGCCAAAATGATGGGATGAGGGAAAAATATAAATTTACATTATTTTTTTTATCTATATGACACACCATTAGATTAGATGGTGTAGGTGTAATTGGAATCATATTGAATGAAAATTGACATTTTTTTTAATTTTTCCCTTGCTAGTATACAAATTTCAGCGCATTTTGTGCCTTTAATTGTTTTGTTCGTGACTTTGATGATTGTGTGGATATCTACTAGTGAGGTCAATCCATTAATGTTGATAGTCTTACAAACAATGGCAGTAGGGAAGAAAATAAAAATTGTTGACCACATAATAAATTGTTAATTAATATTTTGAAAATTATATTTTTTTTTAATATAAGCTCTAATATTTAGACTCTAAGTAATTCATTTGATTTGGGCAGTATCACAAGAGTGCAAAGGTCGTCTAAAAATTAATTAAATGTGATTATATACATCATGTCTCGAACTCAAAATATTTTTTAAGAGATAATAGCTTCTTCCAGCTGATGTTGATAAAATTATATTGAACAAATTGAGTTGATTAATAGTAATAAAATTTCAGCTTGAATCAAATTTAAAATTAATATAAGAGCTTAATTTTTGCACTAATATATTTATTTTTATTTAAATAATTAGCCTGATATAAAATATGTTAGCAGTTATTAATTAATTAATTGTTTTAATTATTTATTTTTTACATATCATATTGTACCAATTAGATTATCAAACTAACTAAATTGTAAATCAATTAATCATAATTTATTCAACTGCAAAATAAAAATAATATACTTTTTTTTTTCTTGTTGTATGAAGATGGTTGGTAGAAGTGGAGAGGAATGTCGATATTTGCTAGAGTCACAAACAAGTCTTAGCCACGAACAAGAAGTCATAGATGTCGCATCCTAGGGCCACGGGACCTTGTGATGTTGTGGGCTATTGTACCAGTGTCAGTGGTCAATCCACCATCAACAAACCTAACCCAAGTTTAACTCAAGATGGGTCTGTGTCTAGCCATTGAAAGCCCACACACTAGCAAGAACCTATCAGTACTTGTAACAAAATTTTAATTTTCAATCAACTAACATAAGGATAAGTCACCATTTACAAATTTTGTCATGATTTTTAGAACAATATGTGATATTCATTGTTTTTATGTGTGTTTTATATAATTTTAAAAATATTAGGGCAAGTGAAAATTTATAGTCTCTTCATATGTGTGGACACAATAAACAATTATAAAAAATTACTTCATAAGCTGCTAAGACCTAGATCAAAGGATAAAATTCCGAGAGCCTATCATTTTTTATTTTTTTCGATTTCATCCCAAGGGTTGGATTAAGGGATCCCACATTTGTAGACAGTAGGTTATATATTCTCGTATATGCTAATATTGACAACTACATGGGGTATTAACAAGCGATAGTGTCAAAAAAATTCATATAGGTGCAAAAAAGCTATCTAATTATCTTTACTTGTTTTAAAAAAGAATGTTAATTTATTTTGTAACATTTTACTACAATGTAATTTTACGTAATTCACAAAATACATAATTATCATTAATCTATACATTTTAGTTTTTTTTTTTTTAAAAAAAAAGATATGAAAAGGCCAATATTGAAGCATAATCGGCACTGTAAAATGTCATATTTGAGCCTGATAAATTCTGGCTATTATACGATTTGATTGGCAAAAATTTTTTCTACACCAAGAAAGGTCACGAATTAAAATTTTATTAATGATATGCGGGTATTATCAAATTTGTCTATGAATTTAAATTATTAATTATGATTATAAAGTAAAATTTGTTAGGTTGATTTTGTTGATGCACTCTTATGATCAATTGATTGTACTATCTATATGTTGAGCTGTTGTACTATCAAAAGATGGAAACAATGTATAGTTGGTATGCTATATGTTGAGCTTCAAAAGAGGCAAAAATGTATAGTTGGACAGAAACACAATTCATCATAATGTTGAGTGTAGAGCTTTCACATTTACTTGATCTTACAAAAATTTAAGGAATATCAACTTTAAATTCTTAACTTTTCTTTAAAAATATCATATTTAAATTAAAGTATGTTCCACTTGGTACGTACTACGTAGTAGGTAAAGAAATAACAGCTAATAGATTCATGCATTTTCACAACGTCACAAATTTTTAATCCATTTGTTTATCAGAAAGGAATCGTGTGGGGGACACTCGCCTTTGATTTGTTTATTTGCATGTTGTCAAAAATTAACATGTTTCTAAGCATTGTTTAATACAAAAGGCTTGTGGGTAGCACACGCCTTTGATTTGTTTATTTGCATTCTGTCAAAAGTTAACCTGTTTCTAAGCATTGTTTAATACAAAAGGCTTGCGGGTAGCAGTAGTAGCACATGCCTTTCTATTGTTAATTTACATACACCATATCTTGATAGCTTGAAGGGACCTGGTAATTGAGTTGGTCTTTAGCCATGCACCTTCACTGCAATTGCTTCCCATGGTATTCTAGTTTTTTTATTAATTTGTAGACCAATTTTCTTCGTGTTCAAACCCTCACGGCTATTTCCTTTTAAAATATTCCAAGTGTCGAAACAGTACATCAATTCTCAAGGCTCAAACTAGCTAGCTATAAATAGGTCGACGAAAGGCTTGTGTGTGCATCACATATACTTACATATATACATATAACTACTACAGTTTTACTGTTCTCTAATTAGATTCGCATGGCGAAGAGTTTAAGTTTTTTGGGATTCATTTTGTTCGTCTTCTTCATCTATCCAGCACTTGCAGCCCCTTTAAAGAAAGGGTTTTACAAAAAAACATGCCCTCTAGCTGAGACTATAGTTAGAAGCACAATTAAAAATGCTCTAGCTAATGATACTGGCATTCCTGCTGCTCTCATTAGGCTTCATTTCCATGATTGCTTTGTACGGGTAATAATCTTGCTCTTTAATTAATTTTCTTTTCTTGCATGATACATAAATAAAGGTCGATGCGCAATGTCAATAGAAAATTTATTTTAGCCTCTGATATTTACATGAAAGCATTATAATTAGGAGGTTATTTTGAAAATTGTGCATTTCGATAGACGCATTCTGCGACATGAATCATTTCCCATAAATAAATAAGTACATGCAAAACATAAAGCTTTGTGCATTAAAAATTAACATATACGTACCAGTGAAAGAGTAGTTAATGATAACTTCTTTTTAAGGATGCGAAGTTCGAATTCTCTTATATAATCTATCAATTTTTAAATCATCTCATCTCTTTATTAATTAAAAAATTAATATATATGTACTAATTTTCTTAACATTCTTTTAATATTTGGATAGGGTTGTGATGCTTCCATTCTTCTTGATTCAACTCCGGCAAATAAAGCAGAGAAAGAAAGCATGGGAAACAAAGGTGTAGCTGGATTTGAGGTTATAGATGAAGCAAAGGCCAAGATAGAGTCTCACTGCCCTAATACAGTTTCATGCGCAGATATTCTTGCTTTTGCAGCTCGTGACAGTGTCTTCCTCGCTGGGGGCATTTACTACAATGTTCCGAGCGGCCGCCGCGACGGAGCCATTTCTCTGATCGATGAAGTTACTAAAAATCTTCCTGGTGCATTCTTTAATGCAATCCAACTAAAACAAAATTTTGCCAACAAGGGCTTGTCACTAGAAGAAATGGTGACACTTTCTGGTGCTCACTCTATTGGTGACTCGCACTGCTCTTCATTTTCTAAACGTTTATATTCTTTTAATGCAACTTACTCACAAGATCCTTCATTGGATCCTGCCTATGCTAGTTACTTGAAAGTAAAGTGTCCTAAGCCTGTAAGAACTGGCGTACCAGCTGACTCAATAGTTGTGCCTTTTGATCCATTGACGCCAACTAGGCTTGACAATAACTACTACATGAACTTGAAGAGCAAAAAAGGGCTACTGTTCTCGGATCAAGTGCTTTGGGATAGTGCTTTAACTAAGAAGATGGTGAATAGGAATATTAAGCACCCACATACATGGGCTTCCAAGTTTGCTTCTGCTATGGTGCACATGGGTTCTATTGAAGTCATTACTGGGTCACAGGGTCAGATAAGGAAGAATTGCCGGGTGGTGAATTGATTAGTTTTGCTTGAAGTCTTTAATTAATAAGGGATTTTGCTGATTCTTTTTTGTTGTTGATGTTTCTTGTATTTGGATTTAAAAGGCTTTGTTTGTTTGGCCTTGGATATGTCATTTTTCCTTTTAATTTTTTTTATTATTATTAAGGAGGTTATGGATTGGATTTTTCCTTTCGTTCAGAAAATAATAAATAAAGCTTGTAGTTTTTCATAGAAAAAAATTGGAGCTCTCATCATATCCTATATTTGATTAATATAATGTTTGTATGATAAAAATGACACTATTTTTGCAAATGCTAATATTCAAAAACCACACTAATCTAACCAATGATTAGTAAATTCGCCTTAATTTTCAATATAAATTCATTTTAAACATTTTAATTTCTATTTAAAGAAATTATATGAATTTAAAATAACCTCATAATATCATCAATAAATTATAGTACTTTCTCATAAGCAAATGACAAAAAGGAAATACAATTTCTAGTTTAAGGATCAGTTATTTAGAAAAAAATTATTTGAATCATCATAAAATTAATAATGGTAATAAAAATTACTATTAAAAATTATAAAAATTAAACAAAACCTTAGTAGAGAAAATTTCGAGCCATGACCTACACCTAAATAGGTGCAATGATATTTTTATTAGGCATCTTTCCGAAAGGAGTAAAATTCAATTTCTAATCCTCTCTAAAAAAAGAAAGAGTAAAATTCAATTTCTAATTCTCTCTAAAAAAAAGAACGCGTCTATCCGTAGACAAAGATAAAAAAAATATAAAATTTTCATTTTAATTCCTGATGTTTAAAGGGGTAGTATAATTATGGGGATTATTTTAATAATTTTGCATCTCGGTGAAAGCCATATTCATGTCGCTTACCGCGACATGAATCATTTCCCCAAACTAATAGTTTAGACTAAAACTGACACACTAACCAATTTCATTTTAAGAAAAAATAATACGTAAAATTATAACATCTAATTTATATTTTTTAGTAGTCATAATAATAATAATAATAATAAAGCAAACCAAAATAGCTCATCTGATGCAGCCTGCCACATAAATCATTTTTGAAAACAAATCTCGATGCCTAATACATAGGAGGGCCTAAATTAGTAACTATACCGTCAAGTTTTAGCCCATCATCAAGAAGTAGGGTTTTATACATCGTTTTATGGCGATGGATTAGGTGTCCAATCCAATACCAAAATTCACACGTGTGTGAACAGTGCCACGTCACCAAATACTATTCATTATTATTATTATTATTATTATTTTATTTGTATAATTACAAAATAAGTTCTATATTTTTCTATTTCAAATATTTTAGAACAATTTTTACTTTATATTATTTTATTTCATTTTTCATAATAATTAATTTGTTTATTTTTTAATTAAAAAATATAAATTTATTTGAATGTATTATTATTTATATTTTCAAAATAAATTATATTCCTTGCATATATTATTAATTATATGTACATAATATATTCACATAAATATAAAATAACATTACATAAATATTAAAAACATTCTCAAAAATTACATAAATATTTAAAACATTATATAAATATGAGATATGTACAAAATAATATTATTAAAATATATAATATAATTAAAATATTTAATTATATTTTATTTATATATAATATTACTCATATTTAAATTGGATGAACATCTACAAAATAATAAGTATGAAAATAATTTGTAAAGATAAAAAAAAGTAATGAAGAAATAAAAATAAGAGATGTGAAAGAATATATAGAGAATATTTCTTTTGATAATTGGTGTTATGAGTTGAAGATCATATATTGCTGTAGATACATCACCCGAATCTCCTCTCTTATGGTACGTTCCCTCTTTCTTTATGTGAAAAACAGAAACTTTAATATTATTCCTCATATGGGTTTCATTTGTTTTTACTCAAATTTCATCAACTAACAGAGTGTTTTGGGTGCTATATATTAATATATAATTATATATATATACACTACACCTTATTATAGAGCTGACTTAAAAAAAAAAAAAAAAAGGTGTGTATTAAGTAGCTGTTGAGATTATTTTTTTAATAATCAGTGAAGATGCAGAACGAGGAAGGAGTGAACATGGATCTCTACATTCCGAGGAAATGGTATTTAAGTTTTCAGTTCATTAATGCCTCGTATATTAGCTGTACTTCGTTTGCTAATTCAGTGAAATTTAGCATGGAATTTATTGGTTTAAGTGTTAAATTTTTATTTGTTTTTGTTTGGTTTGTTTTATTTTTATTTTTAATTTGGTGGCTAAAAGATTATGTTAATGTAATGAGCAGCTCTGCTACAATTAGGCTGATTACTTCCAAGGATCATGCCTCTGTCCAGATTAACATAGGACACTTGGATGAGCGTGGCATTTATGAATGGTCAATTCACTACATTTGCCCTTTGTGGTTTTGTCCGTGCACAGGTTGCTTTTCTTTCATCACCTGTGCTCTTAGTTTATGGTAGCTTCACTTATGCCGATTTCGATGATTGTTTTGTATAAAGTGATGAGAGCGGGAGTGTGGGATGGGACTTCTTCTGTTCAATTTGCCTTTTGTTGTTGACTCTATGCAAGTTATTTAGATGTCCCTAAACATTAATTGGTTTTGAGGGCAGTGCTCTGACTCTGCTTGAAAATCTGAAAACAGCCACTAGATGGAGAACATAGTTATAACTTTCTTAGAATTGAACATTTTAGACAAAAGTTTCTGTTGTTTTTGTGTTTGGATTTTGCAGCTTGTTTTGGTTGTACAATAGAGGTTTCTAGATTTGGAAAACATCTTAGAGAACATTTCGTTGAGCAAGCTGTCTTAGCTTCTAACACCTTTAATTATAGTCTATTCTTAATTGAGCAATCCAATCATATGCACGACTAGTATCTAATTTATTTATGCAACTTGGTAATGCTTTGTAAAAAAGGCTTGGATTAAGATGAATGGTGAATTTGCAAGAATTGGCTAAGGGTGTTTGTTGAGCTGGATTTTGGCATGCAGATGCCGATGTTTTTGGAGGTGCATTTATTTTTCTTGATGTAGTCATGCAGCTCTAATGAATATATGGTTAGAGCTCATTGTTTGTGGTTTACTTAAACAGCCATTTAAACATCTTGGTCAGTGACTGCTACCATTTGCTTATATTGTGCGGCACTTGAAAAATACAGAAGCTAGTGTTGCTTTATTCATGATTTAACAATCCATCTGTTTTGGCGCCTGAAGGTAGTGATTTGCTCTGCACATTGACAAAACACTTTCATTTGGTAACTAAGTAGTGATTCTGAATCTGATATTGAGTTTTCATTTCCTGTAGGGCGATGGTGACCGCCTTTGGCAGAAGAAGAAAGTTGAAGTCCGGCAGCAGTAAACTGAAAGGCGGGGAGAATTTTTGTAATTTGGGGCATTTTATGATGTCTATAGAGTAGTAATGTGGAAAATTAAGATGTTTTTTTTTATTGTGCTACTATCTTTCAGATTGTTTTTGGTTGCTGAATTTATCTATTTTGCAGATCTGTTGATTTGCTCTTTTTATTTTTTAATAGCTTTGAAGCTTTCTTTCCTTTTTTTTTTGGAAGGCCATATTGATTTTTTTTTTCAGCAACAACTTGCAATCTCCTCACAAAGGACCTAGAGGAGCCACTGAATACATCAAGACTTCACTTTGATTACTTCCTCTATAGAGGTCGCCAAATAGGAGACCACATAAAGACATTAGTATGACTTCCTCAATGCTGAAAGGAAGAACTGCAAATGACTTAGGGGAAGATAATTTTCTAACAACAAACATACACTAGAATAAAAAACTAAAAATGCTAAGGCTAAGCAAACAACTACAACTCAAGGAACATAAAAAACATAAACATAAACAGAGCCATGTAAGCTGGCTGCGTGTATGGAGAGTGGCGCTCTAAAACTTTCATCTGGAACTTCCTTACTGTGCAGTTATCTTTGCCCCCTTCTTGCTCCTAGGAGCTAGGATTGTATGGCTACCATAAGATGAATAAAGCCTTCATGTCCAGATATGTTCCTAAAACCTAGCAAAAAAAACCAACAAATACAGAAAGAAACTTGATCTCCTTCATTATCTGCTGGTCCAATGCAAAGCCTCTAGTCATGTTTTCTCACGAACAGAAAAAGATGGAAACCAATACCACAAAATCAGAGCTCTAACTAAAACTCAGCAAACTAACAACGAAAACACGATAGAAAATTATTTAATTACACAAAAGCACAAGAAAATAAAGGAGTTGGGTATTTTTGGCTCTAGAAGGACCAAAAACTATCAAGAGAAATACTAAAAAAAAAGAAGAAGACGATGAACAATAATATGTGAGAGAAAAGCTATCAAAAGCTAGTTGAAGTTTTTTTTAGGCCATATTGATATTGAACCCTTATTTTCATGATTAATTTCATATCATATTGCAGCTCATATTCTCTATTGTATCTCAAATTTAATGCATTAGATTAGAACCAATTCTTTCTAAAAAAGAAAAATCTAGTTAGTTACGATAAAAGTGGTAAAAAAAACAAAAGATAAGTAGAAATAAATATTCTGTCAGAGTTAAGGGCTTGTATTTTTTTTTTTTTTTTTGACATTTTAGTATTTTATGATTTTATAATTATATGTAAATTCATGCTTTCTCAATCTTTCAGCATTTAGAAAATTTAATTTTTTTTTTTAATTTTAATCAAGTTCTCATTATATGAACATGAATTTATCAATGTGGGTTCAAACGGTACCCTATCCGTGTGGGGTTTAACATCGGATATTCAGGTAGTAGGGCAGGGTTTACTTCCCCCTTCCCCCCGCTCTACCAGGAGCCCACAGGGCTTTAAACAAGCAAAAAAAAAAAAAAAAAATGAATTTATCAATGGTTGCAATAAATATGAAATGACAGCGCAGTGAAGTGTGAAAAAAAAAAAAAGAAAAAAATCAAGAATTTGATGCCGGAATGTTAAATGTGTATTTTTTACAATGGAACGACGTCGTTTAATTTTGGAAAACGCTGAAAAAATATTCCAATATGGCGGTCATGAAAAGGAAGAAAAAAACCGATCAAGTACTCAAAGCAGAGATACAGAGAGCAGCATTTTTCATGGATTCAATCAGTAGAACAAAGCTGGAGTATTACGATGATACGTTGAAACTCCAATCTAAAGCCACCATCATTTCCATCTCCAAGGTCTTCTTCTTTTAATCTGCTCCTCCTCCTCCTCCTGCTTTTTTTTTTTTTTTTTTTTTTAATATTTGGTTTCATGGTGATATGAAAGTAGGAAGAAGATGGTAGATTTGCTTTGATATTGGACTCCACAATCTTTCATCCTCAAGGCGGTGGCCAGCCTGCAGACACTGGATTCATCTCCACTCTTCCTCATACTAATAATAATAATCATTCCACTTTCAAATTCATCGTCTCAGATGTTCGATCCAAGGACGGAATTGTATTTTATCATCTTCCCTCTCTCTCTTTGATATGTTTTTATATGTATATGTGTGTGTGTGTCTCAGTTCTTTGCTGATTTCTTAGTGTCTGTCCTCTCTATATTTGTGTAGGTTTATCATTATGGAGTTATAGAGGAGGATTTTGAAATGGCTGTTTTTCAGAAAGGAAAAGAAGTTGTTTTGCATGTTGATGAATCCAGACGCAAGCTTAATTCCAGGTGTGTTTAAAATAAAAGTCTATAGAGTTCTATTTAGTCAATTGTTGTGCTTTGTTACTAACCTCATAATTGCTATGATCTGATTCTTTCTACTTAAAATAAACAAGGTATTTTCAATCATGCTAAAATATGACATGGTTTTGCAAGAATTCAATCCATTTGAAATCTTGTAAATGGTTTCTTCCAACCTGAATTTCTGTATTCTCATTTTTTTTTTTTTTTTTTAATTCAGGTTGCATTCAGCTGGGCATTTGTTGGATGGGTGCATGCAGAATGTGGGATTAGGACATCTTGAACCAGGAAAATGCTATCATTTCCCTGATGGGTATGTTTTTTTCTTTGCTTTTACCTTTTATTTACTTGTATGATCAAATTATGTAACAGCCTTCAAAGTTTGAGCACCTATTATACATGTGACTGTTTCTTGTGTTTGCTATTCTTTCTGTCACCTGTAGTTTAGTATAAGAGTCACCACAGATGGCTGTTGTAAATATCCGATAAAGTCAATATGACTCACATGGGTGAAGGACATGTTTTTCACTCAATTCGTGTGGTTGATTGCTGAACTTCTAGCATATTATTCTCCTTCTTTGTACCCTTGTTGCGGAACTTCTAGAGGAGGTTCACAGAATTTATTTTGGCAGGCCATTTGTTGAATATAAAGGCACAATTCCTCAAAATGAATTACAAAGCAAGCAGAAAGAAATAGAGGCAGAAGCTACAGCATTAATATCCAGAGGAGGCAAAGTATATCTCTCGTTTTTCTTTTCTTCCTATCCCATGTGAATTTGTACTATATCCCTATATATTGATGTTGCTAAAGTCCATTTCTTTATTTTGCAGGTTTCTGCAGCTTTATTGCCATATGAAGAAGCTTGCAACATATGTGGTGGCTGCCTTCCTGATTATATACACAAGGTCTGCAAATTTTTGAAAGTTTATCAATAATAAGAAAAAAAATCCATCTGGTTGTTTTCTGTGATGAATATTTGCTGCTCCAGTGTAATGAAATGCAATTAATAGAACATTTGCTGCCGTTTATTCTATAGAAGATTCACCTTTGGAGGTCCCAACTGTGGTTTTGATAACCAACATAGATGTATACCCTTTTCCTCATTCTTGAAAGGAACCTGATGACTTGCATTTTTTGTGTTGTGTATTTCCAGCACTACCCATGCCATTGTGTGTATTTGTGTTGGTTTTGCAGAATGATCAATAATTTTATAAGCCTGTGCTTTAAGTACCTGTTTGGATCATGTTCCATCACATTTCAGCTCTAATGCTATTATCTATACTAGATAATGTAGCCTATTTTTTTACATCTTTTGCAGGATAGCACCCCACGTATTGTGAAGTTAGGCAACCTTCCTGGCTGTCCTTGTGGTGGCACGCACGTTTCTGACATTTCAGAGATTATAAGTGTGAAGGTAAATTGTATTGGTTCAAGTTTACATTATGAAAAATTTTGGTTGTTGATTTAGTTTAGTTGGTAACAACAATTTGTGATGTGGGTTGATTATTCATTCAGGTGTCTCAAATTCGGATAAAGAAGGGAATGACAAAAGTCTATTATACTGTTGCATCCTAATAAACGAAGGATTGTGTTTTTTGTTGTGAAGATATATACTGGATCTTTCAGTTTCATTGAGTAAAAAATAGGAACTTGTACTTGGGCTCTGTGTACGCACTGCTATTGGGAAAATCCATCTCAAAAACAATTCAAAGGTGTTTTATGTAGGAATAAAGGTCAATTTTCCCTTGAACTTGTCGACGTAGACCAAATTAGCTACTTTGTGATTTTTTGGGCCAATTTAGCCAGGTCAAAATTTATCCTTATTTTTTGGATAAATAAATAAAAGACTGCCTAAATATCTACAAAAGCCTCCCTAATATATTACTTATTTATAAAATTAATCTCTATTATAGTAAAGAATTTTTTTTAAAAAAATTAAAAAGTTCAAATAATATTTGAAACGTAAATATATTTATACCATATAAAATTTAATGAAATAATAATATATTATATAAATCTAATTATGCATCAAATATATATTGTTAATATATTCATGCATTATAATTAATTTTTATATCATAATAACACATTTATTTATATTTTAGAAAAATTAATGTATAATTTAATATATAAAAATTATTAGTTTTCAAATTTTTCATTTTAAATTTATAAAAATATATAATAATAAACTAAGACTAAGTTAATATTAAGCTATTTTTCATAACAATTTATTCTAAAACTTAATTTATTAAGTGATAAAAATATTAAAGAAGTTTTTAATATATATATATATATAGGCTTATAAGGGTAATTCTTGATAGTGATAATAATGGTAATTTTTTATTATATATTTTACAAATTATTATTATAATATTTTCAACTGATCTCAAGTTCAACGTGTCTAGTTGGAAGATTTTTCATAAATTATACATTTATTTTTTTTATTATAATATAAAAATTAAATATAATGCATGAACATATTAAAAATTTATATATTTTTGCATAATTAGATTTATATTAATTAATTTTATATGATATAAATATATTTGAGTTTTAAATATAATTTAAACTTTTTAATTTTTGTAAATATTTATGGAATCTTTTGTTTGGTTGTCAAAAAAAAATAAGAGGGTAAATGTAATTGTCATCGGATGGAAATGACTATTTTGGTCTTCATTCGTTGATTTTCTTGCTCTTAACACCCAATCCCACCGTCGTTATTCTCCTTTTCTCCCTTCGAGATTGCCGCCGTCCATATCGAACCAATTGATGACGTTGCTTTACAAGATCTCATGCCGCCTATGGTGGTTTCATCAACCGCCACAACTGCCTGTGTGGGATCTGATAATTATTTCCGTTCGAAGATTTCACGTTTCCATAAGGAGCTGGGGGAGTGGCATCGCCGGAATTGTTAGGATCTTGCAAACTTTAGCTGACGCTAGACGTCCATGGTTTGACATGTCGATGGCATCTTTAGGATGTTGTGTATAGTTTGATGTCAAAATCATTGCATTGTCTCCTGTGTTGTGCTATAGATAGGTTGTTGAGTTCTGTTGTTTTCCTGGACTCATATCGACCAGTCTAAACATGCTGCTTGCTCATGGCCAGAAATAGATGGAAACTAAGCTAAACACATGCCACTAAGGTCATTATCCCCTATGAAGAATTGGAAATATGTATTGGTTCTGCTTTGGCTTGCTTAAATTGGAGTGCTCTTGGTTGTGCTTAAATTGGAGTATTCTTGGTTGTGCTTTATAGGGATTTCTGGTCTACTTCATCAAATCAAGGCCCACGGCAACACTGTGTACACTTATGGTCCACTTGTGTAAACTGCTTACATGATGTACTGGCTCTGCCATCCTGAGAGGTCTTATTCTCAGTGGCCTATTGTCCCTACCATATTTTTGTTTGTTTCGAAAGAGAAGCTTAAATAAAAACCTTGAATGATTAACCAATACCAGCAAACCCTTGTTTCCACAATTATCAAACATGGTCTTTATTTTTTTACTAGTTTTTTTTTTTTTTCTTCTCTAATTTTGTATGAAAATAACATGATCTTAACGGTCAAAGTTCATAATTGTAATCAAATTATCAACCTTAAAAGATTAAATAGTCTATTTTTTTTTTTTTATTAATAGAGAGATCGAATGACTAGTATTAAGATTTAAACGAAAAAATTAGACTAATTTTTTAATATTCTAATTTTAATACACTAATACTGAATTTTAAGATATTAGAGTTAAGCAATAAATAACCATTACAAAGATTTTTATTTAAATATATATATAAGTGAGGTTTAATAGTCAATTCTCATATTATTAAATAAAACTCAAACGCAAATAATATCATCATTAGCGTATAAAATTCTACCACCAATTATAGCATAGCTTTCATTCTTCGCCTCTCCACCATCCAGCCTTCTACGCTTTTCACGTTCCTCCCTGAAACAGATTCTCCACTACTTCTTCTACTACTACTCATCATTTTTATATATGTTTTTGTTATATTTATCGTCTCCTCCTCACACTCTTCACTCTCCTCTATCTCTCGTTTTATTTAACAGCACCCTCTTCTTTTCTTCTTTTTTAAAGTACTCATATACTCCTCCTTCTTGACCATTACCATATTTTTCTTCGTCTCGCTACATTAGGAGATCAAAGAAAGCTTTTTTCTTCATCTGGGTACTTTTGCACATCAAAAAGCTAATGTGGGTCTTTATTATTTCTTCTTTTATGTTTAGATTTGCTATGCTTTTATCTATTATGTATTATTGTTGTGATTTGATTTCTTTTTAATGCTGAATTTCGAGTTTAACAATTTGATAGAGCTAAAATCTGCGGGCTTTAACCGATGCTTTTGATTTTTTTTTTTTGAAGTTTATATCGTTATGCGGTGCCCTTATTGCCTATGTTTTCGTTAATTATTTAATTGAATTCTATATTTTGTTAAAAGTCCATAGCTTTTAACTACATGCTTCTTGCTTTTGTTTTTTTTGATTGATATCTATGCTGTTGCTTGATAAATATGTTTGCTTTTAGTTGATTTTCATATTTGATTTCCCCCTTTTTTTTTTCAATTGTTATAATAGCTGTTCTCCGTTCTCCATGCTCTCTGTTTTTTTGTGCGTTTCCAATTGAGTTTTTGGACGACTGATTCTGGTGTCACATACAGTTTCTGGATATGTATAGCCTTTTTCCTCTGTGAATGATATTAGTCTTTTTTTTCTTTCTATTGATACTAATATTGCACATGCTTTTGTTATATTAGCCATAATAATGCGTGGAGCAAGTTCAATTAATCCCAATGGAGAAATCAAAGTAAGTTTTGGTTATCATTGCAATGGTGACAACATACTTTCCAATGGTGGTGACACCCTGCATAGCCCTAAGCTTCCCAGGAACAGCAGCTTCTCTTGCTTATCTGGTGCTGCCTTAAGTGCTAATGCCACTTTGGCCAATACCAATATCTGCAATGGTGTGATAGGAGCTGAAATACTTCCCAGCTGGGACTCACCTAATTCATTCCGAAAAGTTGTCTCTTCACCAACTCTTTCGAAGTTGGATATATCGCCATCTTCTCTTCCAAGCTGTATGTCATACTTAAGTTGCAGTCCATCGACCCCGAGTTCACCTGAATATGATTCCTATTTGAAGTCCATGAGTGCTCCTTCTAAAAATGAAGGATTTCTTAACGCCATGGAAGTCCAAGTGGCAGGTGGAGCTGCTGGTGAAGATAGGGTTCAAGCTGTCTGTTCTGAAGAAAATGGCTGGCTTTTCTGTGCAATTTATGATGGGTTTAATGGAAGAGATGCAGCTGATTTCTTGGCTGGGACATTATATGAAACCATCATATTTCATACGAACTCTTTAGACTGCGAGCCAAAACAGGATGTTATCTTTGCTTCCAATGGCCTGTGTTTTGATGGATCCTTTCAATATACTTTTGAGACTGGCAATAATAACCCAGGGGAAAAAGCTCATGCAAGTTCCAAGAATGACATAGTCTCCACGCTAATGCCATCTGATTTATTTAGACACGAAGTACTGGATAGCCTCCAAAAGGCTCTTAGTCAGGCTGAGAATGATTTTTTAAACATGGTGGAGCAGGAAATGGAGGATCGGCCTGATCTAGTTTCTGTAGGATCTTGTGTCTTGGTTGTTCTTCTTCATGGAACAGATTTGTACACCCTGAATTTAGGTGATAGTAGGGCTGTATTGGCAACATACAATAGAGACAATATGATAAATCCGTATGAGCAACTAAAAGCTGTCCAGCTCACTGATTGTCACACTGTTGACAATGAAATTGAGAAAACTGCTTTAGTTAATGAGCACCCTGATGACCGTGCAACAATAATTGGTGGAAAAGTGAAAGGAAAGTTGAAGGTCACTCGAGCTTTTGGAGTTGGTTACTTAAAAAAGGTTGGTATTATTTATTTTAGTTAATTGCTTAATCATGCAATTACAATGATGAATTGGCATCCCTATGTCTTTTAACTGGTATCCTTTCTCCATCTTCTGTTGTAATATATTTTATATTTCATGCAGAAAAAACTAAATGATGCACTGATGGGTATCCTACGAGTTCAAAACCTTATAAGCCCTCCATATATCTCAACTCAACCATCAATGAATGTGCACAAAATATCCAAGTCCGATCACTTTGTCATAGTTGCTAGTGATGGATTGTTTGATTTCTTCAGCAATGATGAGGCAGTAAAGCTTGTCCATTCATATTTTTTGAGCAACTCCACTGGTGATCCAGCAAAATTTCTATTAGAGCAGGTTGTAGCAAGGGCTGCAGACTGTGCAGGTAAATTCCTTGGTAATGGTTAATTGCTTGGCCTTTTTGGTATGTAGTTTTAGGCAAATTGTGCAATTCTTGGTGCAGGTTTTAGTACGGAAGAATTGATGAATATACCAGCTGGAAGGAGAAGGAAATATCATGATGATGTGACTGTAATTGTGATTGTTCTTGGAACAAATCAGCGCACTTCAAAGGCATCTATGTACATGTAAGTTTTTATGTATTTTTTCTCCATCTTAAACAGTGTAGTTAAATATCTACAGAATTCAAAATGTAAATATCCAAGCAATTTTGATTTGACATCCAATTTATCTCAAGAATCTCTGTTAATAAGTGCATAGAATTGTTTTTTTTTATCATAAAAACTATTAGGAGGTATTTCTGGCACAATAGTTAAGCATCTCAGATGGAACTTTTTTTATTATATGAATTTTGTCAATCGTGCTATTACATTTGCCTTTGAAGATTAATAAATGGCTTTCTTTCTAATGGATGGTCCAGCTCTTACATTGTTTCCCTACTTTTTATGCCAATATGATGCACACTAATCTTTGCTCACATCATTTTCTTGGCCTCTCAGCCCTTCACGCTTCTGAAAGTGGAGCTACTATCAAAACATGCTAATGCCTTTTCTGTTTTTTGCATCTTTATTTGACTGGTTTCTGCTAGCTTTTAGGCCCACAAGCAAATGATGCCCTTTATGTTTATGATCATCATAGCTAATTGGGAATCTTGAATTTAGTTATTTACATGTTGCCAATGATAATTGTAACCTCAAACAATGGACATCGATGAGTTTTTGAATTTTACTGTATCTAACCATATAAAGCAGAACAAGTTCTCAATGGATGCCATTGTCTTCCAGAATAGTACTCTTGAAGAAATCATTGATGGGGGAACCCTTTTTTTAATTGAAGCTTTTGCATCAAAAGTATTCTGTGATCTTTGATAGGCTTCACCACTCATAAGATATTCATTATCTTTTTGGTACCAAACCTAGTCTCATGTACCTTGTTTTATGCTTTCCTTTCTTTTGCCTGACATGAAACAATAAAACCACTTGTTTGTCTCATTTCCTGAACACCACTTCCTTAAGTAGTAGAGAAGATTCCCTTTCAGTGCATATTTTAACATTTAAGTAATTGTCTCATGCTATGTTAGCCAAGAAATAATAAATAATGGTTTCTGTTCCGATGCCAGGCCTGCAATGTTAAATTGGAAGCCAATATCAATGTCAGAAGTTGATTGGTTATAAAAAAAAAATTGAAAGACTATGACATGCTCTTCATTCAATATTTAATTTGTTTCAATCCCCACACCCACTTGAACACATGGGCAGCCATTGATATAAACAGAATTAGAATATGCACAAGTCAATCAAATTTTGCAAAATCTTTTTGAACATCCCCACAAGGGGCTCCTACAGTACATTTCGGTACGCCTGGGAATTGTTCCAACATCAATTTGCTGTGAGTTGCAGAATTTCTTTCTGTACATTTGTTAAAAATCTGTACGGCCACAAGTAGACGTCTCTGCTTATGCAAAAAGACCTCAGGCTCCATTCATATGCTGCATGACTGGATATTTTTTAGCTGCCTATGTAAAATATGTAATGTGATGATTCCAGGAGTAATCTTTGGTTGCCTGTTTTAATGCTTCCAAATGACATGGACTTGCTTATCCAATATCAAATAGCTAGCAAACTTGCCTTGCCAATTGGTAAGAGATGTTCATTCCTTTTAGACATGAATATTGGAAGCTTTTCCAGTAAAGGCAAAGCTAACACATTTTGATCTCAAAAAAAGAGCAAACCCTAAATCCTTCCCCACTTGTAACATTCTAGTATATATCTCTTAGCAAAATACTAATTAACCCAGCACTTTTTTTTCACTTCCCTTTCTTTAAATCACCACAAAGTGCAAAATTACTCATAATTCTTCAGTTTTAGAACATCTGATTAATTACATGATGTGACATTCATTAAGATTTTCATCACTAAAATAGTTGAAAAGGTGTAATGGGGTTACTGGAGATCCATTTGTTGGATTTGCATTTGGTGCTGATGATGATGATTGCAGGACATAGTAGAAAGGAGCAGCACTTTCCCTTAGGGTTTGCCATGCTGAAACTTGATGCATGCACTGGAGGAATATTGGACTCTTTGGGGAATGGGACAGAATGCTGACCTGTAGGGATAGGATTACTTGGCTTAACCTGACTTCGTTGGCCAGAACTTGCAGCTCCACTAGAAGATGGTGTGCCTGAGCCAAAATCATTCCATTGATACAAGAAATTGCAAAATTGTTAAAATATTCATCCTATTAGAGTATAAAACAGTAAAACATTGTACTAGTAGAACATCAAGATTCCAACAAAGTTTTAGCTCAGAAATTGTTAAAATTTTAACCATGTTGATTTTCAGCAATAGATCCATCAAAAAAAGATTATAGTATTTCTTCAAAATTAAAAATTATAGTTATTGAATAGTCTCAAGAATCAGATTAAATTTTAATTTATACTGAAGATTCATTCTCCCTTGTAAAAAAGAAGTTTTGTATTCTATAATGCCATGTCATGTTTATTCAAAAAAAAAAAAAAAAAGCCAGTATGTAAGACTTAAGCCATCTCTAACCATAAATATCAAAATGCAGTTTCTACAGTAATTTTATTCTAACTTACGATACCATTTTTTACACCAAAAAAAATATTATCTATATATTATTTTTTATATCACATTTTATAATATTAATACATTTATCACATTACACTCATATTTATATTCTTTTTAATAAATTCATCCAACAATAGTATATTTTATTATTTATCAATTATGTAAAAAATTAATAAATTTTTCATTTTTTAATTATACATCAAATTTAGTACACAATATATTAATGAAAAATAAAATTACATATACAAATTAAAAATTAAATATTGTATTCGAAAATTAATAATATAAGAATACAATTTCCATAATATTAATAATACAATAGTTTTCAAAGTAATGGATAATGGTTGAAAAAAAAATGCCTCTGTGAACGGTAGCAAAGCATAAAATGCCTTGCCACTATTCATAATACCGAAAATGGTGGCCTTTTTATACGTGGATTGGAGCTTGAAAAGGCAAATTTGTACTCATTTTAGGCACCGGTTAGAGTTGCTCTTAAATGCTATAATGCTTCTCCTTCTCTAGTCCCTATGAAATCAATCAAATCCCATCGACTAGGAACCAATCATATTTAACATTTCCATGTAAGAAAAAGAAATATGGCTAGCGTTTAATTAGTCCTTTTAAGATGTTACAGTAGCTGGTGTGCAAAATTTAAGAAGGAAAAAAAAATGAAGGTTTAAAATACATTGTTTTTGCTCATATTGAAGCCTTCAAAAAAACATAAAAAATTGGATTTTCATCAATATCATCAAATTTAAATGGTAACAACTTTTATTTTAAAAAATAAAAAAAAATGGTAACAACCTCCCTTCTCGACTCTTCTCTGGTTTTTGGTCTTCCTCATCCAGCTGAAGGTCAATTTTTGGCCAAATTTTGGTCTTCTTTTTTATTTTTCAGTTGTTTTTTGTTGTTTCCGTGAAATAAATAATATTTTGTTTAGATTTAGGGTTAAATCCCTATTTTACTAATCATTTATGATGATTTTCCTCTCTTATAATAAGAGTTTTGTGAGTTCAAAAGGAAGATTATGGTTCTATGGCTACATCAATGAAGGAAAAGAAGAAGACTTAAAGATTTATGAGGAAATTTTTGATTTGGTTTACCCAAAATTTAAGGGTTTCTGTTTATGTTGTAAAATGTGTTTTGCTACACCCATTAAATCACTGAGGATACTAGATCACTTTTCCGGCTTACCATCCGAAAATCAAGTTACTCTAGGTTTTGGCTTTCTCTTTTGCCAAATTACATATCTTTTATATGCGGCACTGATGTACCGATGTTATTGTAACTGTTTATTTTATTTTTTGAATTTGTTTTCTTCTTTTCTGTAGTGATGTATCTCTTTAGAGCAAGCTTGTTGATATGTATTGTACTGCTATTATATTATGTTACAGTAATCTTGCTCTTTTTCTTTGTATCACCCAACATTAAGTAAAAATATATAATTTCTTCTCGGCAAAAAAAAAAAAAAAAAAAAAAAAAGAACTCCATTGAAGTTGAGTGCAGAACATAATTTATATTGGAGTGTTTAAAAAATTTGTCTTGAAAATAAGTGAATATTAATGTCCCAATGAGCAGTTCAAATGGTAAAAGGTGTGAATATTCTGTTGTGAAAATAGCAAAAGATGTGGACATCCTATTGTGAAGAGCATGGACTGATCTCATCTCTCTTATTTTCCTCTCTTGTGGTGTTGGAAATTAACCACTACAACTAGGTGCTAGAAAAAAAAATGTGAATATTAATGTTTGGGAGACAAAGGCACATCAATTATTTACAAGTTACAACTGCATTAATATTTTGAGAATTAATGGCCTTTCTTTTTCTTCTTCTCTTTTCCCTTTTTGTGTTTAAACAAATGACCTTTCTTTTCATCTCTTATGGCATTAAACTGATTTGATACTACTTTTGTTCATTTATTTTTTGTAGTATTTAAAACAGCAAAAAATCATATCCAACTCCTAATACTTGATGATGTTTTTTACTTCACTTGTGCAACAATATAGTGAGGCAGATTGGAGCTGGCTTGGCCTCTTCTGCCATGTGCTTAAACTGTAATCATTTGGTAGATCTTTATGATACTTAACTTCCAATACCACCAACAAGAACCCCACGACCACCCCATCAAAGATTTTTTATTTTTTATTGTTATTTTTATAATATTTTACCTCGAATTCTTGAATTTTCCATGACATATATTTGCTTGACAGCAAAATGGTGATTAGCTTTGCATGGTAAAAAGACAGAGGTATGAAACGAACATCTTAATTAAGATATTGAAGATTGAAATTTTCATTGAAGGTTGTTCTAGTTGAGACAGTAAACCATAAAAATCTTATATATTTTGTTCGTTGTTGGCTTCTAATTTTATTTTCTTGATTATTTTGTTCCTAAAAGGTGTAAATTTTGTGATTTGCAGGGGGAAATTATTGGAGATATGAAGTGTTAAAAGAGTTGTAGAATGGAGGCGTTGTAAATGGTGGCCTCAAGGACATCTTGATAGTAATAATAATAAAATTATTCTTTTTTTTTTTTAATCTTTGTTTATTGGTTAATTGCAGTTTTTGGATGTGCTTGTTAGGCCTTTAATTGTGAATCTGAAATTTGCTAGTGGATAACTTGAAAGATCTAAATAATTTAATTTATGTGTACCCATTTCTGTTTTGTGTGAGAATTGTAAATCTGAAATGATACGGTTGTGGAGAACTTAGATTATCTAGTTTACATGTCTGAGTGAATTTTAATTGGTTTTCATTGCAGACAATTGCATTGGTTTTTCGTTGAAATCCTGCAGCTCTACCAGCCAAGAGTAATGGATATATCCGAGTGGATTGCTATGGTGGACTCATGTTTTCTCTTTGTTCAAATCTTGTTAGAAATGTTTGCTTGGCCTTTTTGGTATGTAGTTCTAGGCAAATTGTGCAATTCTTGGTGCAGGTTTTAGTATGGAAGAATTGATGAATATACCAGCTGGAAGGAGAAGGAAATATCATGATGATATGACTGTAATTGTGATTGTTCTTGGAACAAATCACGGCACTTCCAAGGCATCTATGTACATGTAAGTTTTTATGTGATTTTTTCTCTAACTTAAGCAGTGTAGTTAAATATCCACATAACTCAAAATATAAAGGGTAATTCTTTGTGTCGTGTGTCGCAAGTAGCGACGTAAAGATGCTTTTAACCTCAGAAAAATAAAATAAAATAAAATGCCCCCCCGACGCCTATCACTTCCCAAATGTAAATATCCAAGCAATTTTGATTTGACATCCAATTTATCTCAAGGATCACTGTTAATAAGTGCATAGAATTGTTTCTTTTTTTTTTTTTTTTTTTTCATAAAAGCTATTAGGAGGTATTTCTGGCACAATAGTTAAGCATCCCAGATGGAACTATTTTTGTTAGATGAATTTTGTCGACCGTGCCATTACATTTGCCTTTGAAGATTAATGAATCACTTTCTTGCTAATGGATGGTCCAGCTCTTCCATCGCTTTCCTTCTTTTTATGCCAATATGATGTACACTAATCTCTGCTCACATAATCTTCTTGGTCTCTCAGCCCTTCAAGCTTCTGAAAGTGGGGCTGCCATTATAACATGCTAACGCTTTTGCCCTTTTTTGCATCTTTATTTGACTGGTTTCTGCAAGCATTTAGGCCCACAAGCAAATGATGCCCTTTATGATCATAATAGCTAATTGAGAATCTTGAACTTCAATATTTACATGTTGCCGATGATAATTGGGACCTCATACAATGGACATGGATGAGTCTTTGAATTGTACTGTATCTAACCATATAAAGCAGAGCAAGTTCTCAATGGATGCCACTGTCTTTCAGAATTGTGCTCTTAAAGAAATTTTATTTATTTATTATTATTAATTTTTTTTTTTTGTAATTGAAGCATATTTGCACCAAAAGTATTATGTGATCTTTGATAGGCTTCACCAATCATAAGATATTCATTATCTATTTGGACCCAAACCTATTCTCGTCACTCACTTCTATCTTGTTTTATGCTTTCCTTTCTTTTCCCTGACAAGAAACAATAAAAAGCAGTTCTTTGTCTCATTTCCTAAACACCACTTTCTTAAGTAGTAAAGAAGATTCCCGGTCAGTGATTAGTGGTCTCATGCTAAAGAGCCAAGAAATAGTAAATAATGGTTTCTGTTCTGATCTCAGTCCTGTAATGTCAAATTGGCGACTTGGGTCTTTTGTGCTTAGGTTCTCTAAACCAAGGATATATCAGAAGTTGATTGGTTATAAAAAGAAATACCAAAATTCGAAAGATTATGACATGCTCTTTCATTCAATTTTGAATTTGCTTAATCCCCACACCCACTTGAACAAATGGGCAGCCATTGATATAAATAGAATTAGAATATGCGAAAGTGAATCAAATTTTGCAAATTCTTGGTGAACATCCCCACAAGAGGTTCCTACAGTGCATTCCAGTACGCTTGGGGAATTATTCCAACTTCAATTTGCAGTGTGTCGCTGGATTTTCTGTAGACTTCTCTGCTTATGCAAAAGGACCTCAGGTTCCTTTTACGTGCCACGTGACTAGATTATTTAGCTGCATATATCATATATGTAATGTGATGATTCAAGGAGTAATCTTTAGTTGCCTGTTTTAATGCTTCCAAATTGCATGGAATTGTGTATCCAATATCAATTAGCTAGCAAACTTGCCTTCCCAATTAGTGAGAGATCTATATTGGAAGCTTTTAGTACATAAAATATATGCGCCACTAGTCACATTCTAAATCATTAAAAGGAAACCTGGTACAAAGCTAACACATTTTGATCTCAAAAAAAGAGCAAACCCAAAATCCTGCCCTAGTTGTAACATTCTAGTATCTATCTCTTAGCAAAATACTAATTAACCCCACATTTTTTTTTCACTTCCCTTTCTTTAAATCACCACAAAGAACTGCAAAACCACTCATAATTCTCCATTTTCAAAGCATCTGATTGATCACATGATGTAACATCCATCAACATTTTCATCACTAAAGTAGTAGAAAGATTCTAATGGGTTCACTTGATATCTATTTCTTGGATTTGCATATGGTACTGATGGTGGTGGCAGGACATAATAGAAAGGAGCAGCACTTTCCCTAGTGTTTGCCATGCTGAAACTTGATGCATACACTGCAGGAACATTGAACCCTTGTGGGAATGGAACATAATGCTGACGTGAAGGGCTGGGATTACTTGAACCCACAACTTGATCCATGCTCAGCCCTTGACCTCGTTGACCAGAACTTGCAGCTCCACTAGAAGATGGTGTGCCTGAGCCAGAATCATTCTTCCCTTTATCACCTTTCTGCCCTTTCTTTTTCTTCCCTTTACCTCCACTTTTGGCACCACCACCCTGACTTTGATAACCCTTGTCCTTCTCCGATGGCAACTCCCGGCTGTCGGTGGAATTTTCCGGTGACTTTTCAACAATTTTTCCATCTTCAATCTGATCACTAAATTTAACAGATTTTTTCCTTCCATTATTATGATTATAATCTTGGCCCGTCTTTGGGTGGTTTTTCTTATGCATGGTGTTTGCCTTGCCTGAATCATTTTCCTTTGAAGCAAGTTTTTCATGCCAAATCTCAGCATGCTTGCCTGTTTTGATGAGTTTCTTGATCAAGGTCTCTACTCCAATATTACCAGTAACTGTGACTTTTTGTTGCTGTGCGTCAATTGTGGCTGTATAAACACCTGAAAATTCAATGGTAATATGTTAGAAACAAATTAATAATCAAACAAGAAAGAAAAATTTGAAGCACTCACAAAAAGAGTGAAGAAAAATGGATGGTTCTACGTTTTTTGCATGTTAAAGAACATAGTAAAAGAAAATAAAAATCAAGAAACCAAAATGATTTGATTTTCTTGGCATCTTTCTATCTATAATAAGTTGAGAGTTGGGTACCATCGATGCTTTGTAGAACTTTCTTGACCTTCCTTTTGCAACCTTGGCAATGGATAGATACTCTCAAGACCCATGTCTCAAAAAAGGCAAAAGAAAAAAATGCATGGAGTTTAGTCAAAAAGAACATTAAGGTAAAGCATATATATGATACACGCACATAGAGGATCAGAGAGTGACAAGTTACCTGGCATTTCAGAGCTTTTGAAGATGACTCTAACCCAAATGTTGCTGTAGCCATTGGAAGAGGAGATGTAGGAGAAGCTGGTTGGACCTTGAGGGAAGGCCAGGCTAGAGAGAGCGATATTTAGCTAGCTTGCCTTCGAGCTCTGAATAGGGTTTTAGCTGTAATAAAAAAAGAGTCTTGAAGAGGGTTTTAACTTTAAGTAGAGTAAGGAATAAATGATGCGAGACTTGGGATTTAGATTTTAAAATTTGAGAGCTTGTGTTAATTAGTGGTACTTATACAAGAGTAAATTTTTTTGGTTATAGACTAAAAATAATTTATTCATGTGCTGACCAAATTAATACGTGGTTTCAGAATTATAAATGCATACAATTTAAGCAACCAAAATCTTGCATAAAGTTATGGATGTACAATTGATGATAATTTAATCATTTGAGTTGAGGTGCTACAGTATAATCTTGAGATGGAAATATTAAATTCCATTGATACAAGAAACTGCAAAAATGTCACAATTTCATCCTATTAAAGTATAAAACAGTAATATATTGTACTAGTAGAACATCAAGATTCCAATAAAGTTTGAGTTCAGAAATTGTTAAAATTTTAACCATGTTGATCTTCAGCGATAGATCCATCAAAAAAATTATAGTATTAAATTTTAATTTTATGCTGAATATCCATGTCCCTTATGAAAAAGAGTTTATTTTTTGTATTGTGTAAATGCCATATTATGTATCTGTGGTCTCTATAAAATCAATCAAATCCCATCTACTAGGAACTAACCGCATTTAACATTTCCTTGTCAGAAAAGAGGGGAAGATGAAGAAATATGGTTAGCATTTAATTTACGTCTTTTTAAGAAGTTATAGTAGCATGTGTGTAAAATTTAAAGAACCCTATTACCTGTCATCACAAACTTTGAAACAAAAATGAAGGTCTTAAAATACATTATTTTTGCTCATCTTGAAGCCATCAAAAACCTTTTCCTAACGCGATGGAATTTCTCAAATATGCGTTTGCCAAACGCGAACAGAACCAGGTAGCACATTGGCTGACAAAAAATGTTTATATGTATGATGCAGCAGTGAGAGATAGGCAAATTTCTAGCCAGCTAAGCTACCTGCTCCATCAAGATATTGTAAACTCAGCTTCTCTTTAAATGAATTATTATTCATCTTGGTAAAAAAAAAAAAACCTTTTCCTAAGGTGAAATTGGATTCCCATCATTATCATCAATTTTAAATGGCAATAACTCTCCATTGAAAAGTTGAATGCAGAGCATGATTTATATTGGAGTGTTCTAGCACGTAAAAAATTTGTCTTGGGAATATGTAAAATATTAATGTTGGTGAGACAAGGGCACATCAATTATTTACAATTGCATTAATATTTGGAGGTTGAGAAATTAATGGTCTTTTTTCTTCTTCTTCGTCTCTTTACCCTTTTTGTGTCTAAACAAATGGCCTTTTCTTTTCATCTCTTATGGCATTAAATTGATTTGCTAGTACTTTTGTTTTTTTTATTGAAAAATATATACAAATACCCCTTTTTTTTTAACTTTTATAACTTAAATACCTTAAGTTTTCATAAATTACTTCCGTGTTCTACTTTTATTACCCGCGTGCCCTTTTTTTTTTTTTTTAATTTCTTCCATGTCTTTCGTCATTTCTTCGTTCTTCTCTTCTTTTGGTTAGTAGTGTTTCTTTTCTCTTATCTATGCTTAGTGCTAAGTTTATGCTCAGTGCTTGTAGCTGGGCTAAGTGCAAAGGAGGTTTTTTTTCTTTTTAAGAGAAATTCCTCTCATTTCCTTAGTTTTCTCAGCAATCAAACAGAGTTTGAACACATTTTTTTTTTAAGAACATTTATAACCGAGTTCATTATTATTGTTATTATTGTGTGTTTGGGTATAAGGGGGAGATGATCTGTATACCGAGCTATGGAAGGCGTGTGCAGGTCCACTGGTGGATGTCCCAAAACCTGGAGAAAGAGTTTTCTATTTTCCTCAAGGTCACATGGAACAAGTTTGTGCTTTTGATTCTTAATTTTTTTTATTAATCTTGTCGATTTTCATTGTTTGCCTTCGGATCCAAATGTGCTTTCTCTTATGAAGAGGATGTGGTTTCATGGGTTCAAAGCCTCAATTTTTACAAGAGACAGATGAGGTTTACGCTTAAATAACCTTGCACCGAGAACAAGATGTGAGTAACAATTTTCTATTTTTTAATTTATTTTATGTAGTGTGTTTTTGTGTTTATTTTGCAAAATGGGAATTGGGTCAAAATGAATTCTTGCTTTCTGTTTAGATGAGATGAGCTTTTAATTAAATTATAGATAGTGTTTTTCATTTTTTATTTTTAATTTTTAGTGGATTTTTGATTTTTTGATATGCTTTTGTATAAATATTTTTATTTTTGATTTGTATTAGTTTAGTTTATTAGTTTTATTTTGGTTGCTTTTTGGTTTCTGATATGCTTTTGTATGACTTTTGTATGATTTGCGTTTGGTTGAACTTTTTGATAAAAATGAGGGAAAGGGTGATGGGAATTCAGATGATGAAGTTATTGGTTCTGCATCAATTTCAGATTGGTGAAGATTCTTCGAAGCAATTTGATTTAGTTTTTAATGAGTTGAAGAAGATTTCTCAAAAACATAATTTGTTGACGGAGGAATTGAATGCTTTTAAAACTAGTGTTGATAAGAAATTTGATACCGTATTTGTCTGTTTAAGGATGATGTTTGAAAAATTCGGAATTCATATCATTGATGGTGCTGATGATGAGGTATGATATATTGTTTTGAGTATCTTTTGTTTATATTATACTTCTTGTTCTTTTATTTTTTTTTTTTGTTTTTGATTTGTGTTAGTTTAGTTTATTAGTTTCTTTTTAGTTGATTTTTGGATTCTGATATGCTCTGTATGATTGTTTTTGTTTTTGACTTCTATTAGTTTTGTTTGTTAGTTTTCTTTTGGTTGCTTTTTAGTTTATTTTTTATTTCTGATATGTTTTTTGTATGATTGTTTTTGTTTGTATTATTTTTAGTCTTTTAGTTTTCAGTTAGTTTGTTTTTTGGTTTATTTATGGTTTTCGATGTGGTTTTATATGGTTATTTTTATTTTTAATATCCTAAAAAATACAGTCATATATGCAAAATAAATTAAGAATGAACTAAAAAGAAATGGATTTTTCATTGTATTTTTGGTGGATTTCTGGATGTGTTTTGATAATAAACCGAATGTAAACAAAAAAGTATTCGAATTTTCATTGGTTAATACTTGTACAATTACAGCTTAGTGTTTCATATACCGAAAAGAAACCAATAGGAAACTAAAAGTATTCAGGATATAACTGTTTGTGATGATAGTAGTACAAAAGATGCTGGTGATGGTGTTGGGAAGGATTGTGATCCTTCTGTTGCTGATGTTTCTTGTAACAAAGCTGTTGAAGTTACAGATGTGTCTAGAATGATATTCTAATTTAGAAGGAATTGAATGCTTTTAAAGCTAGTGTTAACAAGAAATTTGATACCGTATTTATCTGTTTAAGGATGATAATTGACAAATTTGGAATTCATGCCACTAATGATGATGATGATGAGGTATGGTATATTATTTTGAGTATTATTTGTTTATATTGATTTGTGTTAGTTTGTTTATTAGTTTCTTTTGGTTTCTGTTTGGTTTCTTTTTGGTTTCTGATATGCTCTGTACTATTGTTTATGTTTTTTATTTATATTATTTTAGTTTGTTGGTTTCCTTTTGATTGCTTTTTGGTTTATTTTTAGTTTCTGATACGCTTTTTGTATGATTGTTTTTTTTTATTTGTATTAGTTTAGTTTGTTTGGTTGCTTTTTGGTTTATTTTTTGTTTCTGATATGCTTTTTGTATGATTGGTTTTTATTTGTATTAGTTTAGTTTTTTATTTTTTTTATTTTTTTGTTAATTTGTGTTTTCTGATATTCTTTTGTATGATTATTATTATTTTTTTATTTGTATGAGTTTAATTTTTTAGTTTCAGTTTGGCTGCTTTTTGGTTTTTGATTTTGTTTGCCATTTATTATTTTTATGTTATGATGAAAAGAATATGGAAGACATTTCAATTAATGTTTTTTTTTTGTTAAGGATGAAGATGTAGGTGCTGATACAGGTGGGAATGAAAAAAAAGAAGTTGAAGAAGTTGATGAAGAAGAGGAAGGTGATGAAGAAAAAGATGGTGGTGAATAAATTGAGGATGATGAAGAAATTATTTTTGTTTTTAAGAAAAAGGATGATGATGAAGGATGTGCTGATGGTGGTTCTACTTCTAATGTAGAAGATAAAGACAAAAAAAATGATGATAGCAGTGAAAAAGATGTTGCTGGTGGTGTTGGAAAAAATAAAGATACAAAAAATGATGATCCTTCTGCTGCTGTTGAGCCTTCTGTCAAAGATGCTGAAGAATGTTCTGTGAAAGCTGCTGATGTTACAGATGTGCCTGAAGTGATATTTTTTAATTTTTTTGTAATTTTATTTTGTTATTTTTTTAGTTTACTTTTGGTTTCTGATCTTATTTTTATTCTGTTTTTATTTTTTTCTTGTATTATTTTATGTTAGGGGGAGAAGGCAACTGATGATGTGATTGATCAGTGTTCTGTGGCTGTTAAATCTATTGGTGTTGCAGCTGAGACTGTTAGTGATTCTTGTTTGGTATATGTTCTACTTACTATGAATTTATTTTCGGTTGCTTTATGGTTTATTTTTGGTTTCTGATTTTGTTTGCAATTTGTTATTTTTATGTTATGATGAAAAAGAATATGGAAGATGCTTCAATTGATGTTGCTAATATTATCAGCAACACTGTTAGAGCTGTTGGAGCAATAACTGGTGAAGTTGTATGTTTTTTCTTTATTTTTTAATTTTTATTATGTAAGTTTATTCTTTTTTTGGTTGCTTTTTGGTTACTTATACGCTTTTGTATGATTATTGTATTATGACTTGTATCGGTTCAGTTTGTTAGTTTTATTTTTGTTGCTTTTTTGTTTATTATTTATTTATGATATGGTTTTTTGTATGATTGCTTTTTGTTTTTGATTTGTATTAGTTTAGCTTTTTAGTTTTATTTTGGTTTCTAATATGGTTTTGTATGACTTTTTTTTTTGGTGATATTGTTGTGTGTGATGATAAGGGTTATTTCGTTACGCCTGTTGCTAAGAAAAGGGAGGTGAAACCAACTAATGTAATGAAATCTCCTTTTATGACTGAGTTTGGCTCTTTCATGGAAGTTTCAAATTAGAAGAAACAGTTTTCTGTCTCAAAGGATTTAATTCCTTGTAGTTTGAAGATTGCAGAAGCTTTGAGGTTTGACAGGCATACTGAATTCGATCTTTGGATCGAAGTTGGCTTAAAAAAGAAAAATAAGCATGTGATGGTGAATGTTTAGTATCTTTTGTTTATTTGGTTTTTTTTTTTTAAATTTTTACTTTATTTTACTTATAGAAAGAAGCTCTATTCTGATGAAGACATATTTTTGGATAAATTTATGTAAATTTAATGTTTTTTTAAAGTTTAAATTTTATTATTTGGTTCAATTGTTTTATAAGTTTTTGTATTCCTGCAAGTATAAGACGTATTAGAAACTTAAAGTAAACCAAAAGTATTCTAAATGTAAAAAAAAAAAAAAAAGAATACAAAATTTGTGCAAGTATAAGACGTATCATAAACGTGAAATAAACCAAAAGGAAACCAATAGGAAACCAAAAGTATTCAAGATATAACTGTCTCATATATGCGAAATAAACCAAGAATAAACTAAAAAGAAATGGATTTTTCATTGTATTTTTTTTTTTATGGATTTCTGCATGTCTTTTGATAATAAACCAAAGTTAAACAAAAAATATTTGAATTTTCATTGGTTAATACTGGTACAATTACGGCTGAGCGTATCGGAAACGTGAAATAAAGAAACCAAAAGTATTCAAGATTTAACTATCTTATATATGCGAAATAAACTAAGAATAAACTACAAAGAATTTGCTTTTTCATTGTGTTTTTGGTAGATTTCTACATATCTTTCTGTTATGTCCATAAATTCCACATCTGGCACATTTGTTTTGAGCTTTAACTTCCCATGGAGCTTTGGACCTTCGTTTTTTTTTTTTGGTCTTACAGCTCTTTCATTAATATTCAAGAATCAAACTTGAAGAAATTCAAGAACAAACTTGAAGAGATCACCTTTATACTACTTCCTCCTTGGACATAAACCACACAATCAAACTTGTCTCAATCTGTCTATAAATAAAAATCCAATTTCATTAAATAATCCAAATTGAAGAACCTTAAATCAAACTTTGCAAAAGACAGACTACAAAGACTAGAATATCAAAGTCACCATCCAATACCCATTTCCCCAAAATCAAGTTACAAACATAAGTGAAGAGCTAAACACTAATCAGAACTTGGAAAGAGCCCACTAAAATTCAACAAATACTAAGTACCTTGAAGCCTCTGAAACACTCAAAATTGAAGAAATGTAACCCATCCGATTTCCATTATCAAAGGCCAACAACCCAATCATTGTGGCTATTCTAAGGATGGGTTTGATTTATCCTACTCCAACATAAATAAAACAGTGCTTGAACTGATGGCTTCTTAGAAAATCTACATCAAGAAGATTGATTACCAATCTCAAGTGATTCACGCAGCTGATTCAGATGGTTACCTTCCAAATCGTGTCTTAAATTTTAATATTTCTGCTTCTAGATTCCAATTTATGGAAGATTATATGTATGATTTTACCTTTTTCAATTGCTCTTCAATTGAGGGTGGCTGACATGAATCTAGTTGAAGTTAGTCTTTTCTGGGTATGTGCAGCCTGACCTTTGTAGGAGCAGCCAAGTGAGCAGTGGTGGAGGTGGCGGCGGCAGAGATGGTGGTGGCGGTGATTGTGGTAGAGGAGGAAGGATCCGAGAGCATGAAAGAAGAAGAAGAAGCAGAGTCTGCCTTTATTCATTTTTTTTTTTTTAGCGTTGAAGGAGGAAGGGAGGCACGGGAGTAATATTTTTAACGTCAAAGGGCACGCGGGTAATATTTAAAAAATTGAGATATTTTTATTATTATGTTGTATTTTAGGGGTAGGCAGGTAAAGATCCCTTTCTTTTTTGAGACTGTTAATGGAATGTCATTCGTTCATCGTTTTTTTTAAATTTGGCTTTTTTTAACTCTAGTGGGCCGTCCGGATAAAGAACCGCCAATGTCAATAGTATCTAAATTGATAAAAAATGGTGAGAGCCCAAGAGATTTCGGTGTTTGAGCTTCATAAGTTGGATTATTTGACTCTGATGAAATTTACAAATTTCAGTGACGAGAAAATCGTGTTGCAATGTGGTTGTTATTTTTAAACTTTTTAAAATCATTAACTATATGCCCCACATAATCAAATTTGAAACCTTTTTTCATATGATTATCTTGCATTAATAATATTTTTACTTGATATAACTGTAAATTTTTATGGAAGTAATATTAGTAATTTAAAGTCATAGAAAAATAAATAAAAAATAATTAATAATAAAATACTTACAATATCTTCATTTGAAGCACTACTTGAATGTTTATTTTTGATTTCTCTAATGCAAGCATTTAATTTACATATATCATTTTCAATAGTTTGAACTTAACATTGCAATGAGCATTTGCTACACTCCTCCCAATTTTCAAGTTTTTTTTTATTATATTTATCTTTCACTCGAGACAAAAAAAAAAATAATGAAAAATTTGATGTGCACTAGTAATTGAATCTTGAAAAATCTCCATATAAACTTCACATATAAGTACATCTTCAACAACATTATATATGGATGTTTGAAAATACATTTTTTAAGATTTAAATGGTTGGATAATGTAATGGCTGAAGAAAAAATGAGATGGTTGGACAACATAATGGTTGAAAGAAAAATGAGATTGTGTGTTTATGTATAGTTTAAAATTGATGCCTCTTATTCATAGCAAAAAATGTAGATAAGATTTTGGATAAACGATATATAGACTACTCATTTACGCTGTTGGATGGATTTAATCAATATCTAAACCATTCGATTAAATTCTATTAAAAAATTATTAACTTTTCAATGGAGATAGGAAAAATCTTGACCTTTAATTTAGATGGATTTCTTTAATATGTCCGCCGTTCAATTTGAAACTATTATAATCTTAATCATCAACTTTACACAATTTCGATTATAGCTAAGGAAAATCTAGACTTTTAATTTAAATAGTTGGATAGATTTTATTATCATCTCAACTGTTCAATTAAATTAATAGTATTTATTATTATTAATTATTTAATTGATGTTTAATTTATAATTTTTATATATAATTTATTTATTAATTAATATTTAAATAATCAATTTATCTTATAACTACCAAGAAATAATTAATTTATTATTTATTTATAAAATTATTAAATAATAAAATATATTTTATTGGACTAACATGTAAAACAAATATAAATATTGAGTGTAATGCGTCAAATGTATAAATAATATAAAATGAGATATAAAAATGAATATACGAAGAATATTTTTTTTGGAGTTAAAATGAAGTAATGATTAGAGTAAAATTACTGTAGAAAGTAGAAACTGTATTTTGAAATTATGGATTGGAGATGTTCTTAATACACATAATATAAAATTGGGAAGAGTAAAAAAAAATGGTAACCTGCCATTTAAAATTTTCACAAATTGGGGAAAATGCAAAGTTGTATTTACATTTTTCATTTCAAAATTGGTAAAATACTTACGAAACAGAGG